>QLPI01019344.1:0-51861 GCA_003314275.1 Chroogomphus rutilus | reverse complement strand
ATATGTTAATACAATATATTGAGATTGTCCTCTCAGGGGTGAATGCAAGTTTGCACCCAACACTCAGTTCTTAGAAAATCCAGGGATTGCTCACTGGAATGCAGTAAAGAGAGTATTTAAATATTTGAAAGGGATGAAAGAGAAGAAATTGATCTTAGGGAGGAGCCGAGATGGCATTGTAGGATATTCTGATGCTGACTGGGCCTCACAAGATCATCGACACTCTATATCGGCATATATCTTTCAAATTGATTCAGGAAGCATCTCTTGGAGCTGTCAAAAACAGACAATTGTAGCCCTTTTGTCTACCGAGGCTGAGTTCATTGCATTAACTCATGCCACAAAAGAGGCTATATGGCTCAAAAATTTCATAACCGAAGTTTTCCAGCCAATAAAAAATCCTATAAAAATCTATGCTGACAACCAATCAGCTATTACAATAGCCTACGGTAATCAGCAACACACCTGTTCCTTATATAGATGTGAGTCAGGATCACTTCTCCCCACAAATCTTTTCCAAATTCTGAATCCCTTAACATTGTTCGTGCCCCCTCGATGATGACTCTGTTTCTCCTTTCAGCTCGCCCATTCAACTCTGGATTATAGGGAACTGAGGTGATCAAGGTGATTCCTCTATCATAGCAATGTTTCTGAAGCTTGTGATTGACGAATTCACCGCCATTATCCATCTTCAGGGTGTGTACTCTGGTTTGAAACTTATTCTCTATTGCTTTATCTAGGTTTATGATAGCATTTGCCGCTTCATCTTTGTGTTTCTGTTACGATGTAGAGAAAGGACATAATCGTATATTATTATTCTCCCAAAGGCGGGGCAATGGCGAGGTTCTGGATGGGGCTTGGCTTCAACATTATGTGTTGCGCCCACTAGACTGCACGGTCCCCAATTTCGTAAAGGCGAGACAGACAGAAATGAACAGAAGAACCTTAGTCGAAATCAAGGTTGATTTTCTGACTGAAGACTGAACTATGAGTACAAGATCTTTTATACTACTTTCTAATCTATTAGGAGTTGAAGAGATTCCTAGAATAGAATGAGAAAGCCAAGGATCGTGAAAAGCGAGAACAGAATACTATGCCCCAAATAATGATCTCCTCCATGACATTGTGGAGTGATGTGTCACTCCGATTCCCAATGGAGTTACCCTAAGGAACGTAATAACAGATCGGACATAAAAGACTGAGCGGAATTGCAAATAGATGAAAATGGAATGGAACGTAAATGAAAGGATATTAAATGTAAATGAAGACGGAATGGAATAGCGAGCATATGGAATGTGATGTAAATGAGTGGAGCGAATTGACAGGAGCATGTGACGCCAAGACGGATACACGAGGTGCATATAGTCCGTGGGCTGAGGGCGTATGGTTGGATAAGCGAGCGAGGGCGGAGTTGGGCTGAGTGGGCTGAATTGAATAGTCGGGCATGCCGGCGTACAGTTCCTGACAGTTTCAGTTGAAAGGCAAAACCAAACCCTGAGCAGTTATCGCTGATTATGAGGCAATACCTGGCATGAGTCCATATCACTTCTGGAGTCATTGGTCCTACCAGATCGCTGTGTAAGGTGCCAAATACTCGAGTGTCTCTTTCTTCTCTACGCTCGAATGTCTTTTCGTCCATCGTGCCAAAGACACAATCTTCACATGTGCCTTTCAGATGTATGTCTGTTATCTCCATTCCTTTTACGACTTTGGAGTTAATCATGCTCTTCAGGGTAGTTTCGCCAAGGTGTCCAAGCCACCTGTGCCAGGTTGACAGATCTGCACTTGCTGAATCTCTTTTGACCGCTGACATTATGCTTTCTTGGGAAGGTATGATTTTCAAATTGAGTTCATATAATTCTCCACCGAGTAACCCATCTGCATAAATGGCTTGTCCCTTCATGATTTTGACACGGCCTCCTGAGATACAACTCTCGAACCCCTTTTGGTCCAGGACCTTGAGCACAAGGATCTTCCCATCTGCTTTGGGTGCATGCATGACCTGAGTAAGTCTGATCCTGCTTGTTTTTCCTCCATAACTGACTTCTGCTTCTATATCTCCCTTGCCTATGCCTTCAACCTGATTGTTGCCAAATGCCTTGATTGTTCAATTTGTTTCATACTTCTGGTAAGTAGTGAAGTTGGCTCGATTGGGAGAAACATGTACGGTAGCTGCAGAGTCTGCAATCCAGACGTCTGGATGACTTCCAGAACCACTCGTCCATACTATTGCAGAGTCAGTCAAGGTTTTGACCGCATTGGAGGAGTTCGTGTCTCTTTTCCCTTTAAACCACTCAGGATATTGACCCTCTTGACCCCCTCCTGTAGCCCAGCACTTTGGCTTAATATGACCTGTTTTTCCACAGTTGTCACATTTGTAAGAGGGTTTGGTACCGGTTTGAAAAACTACATTTGAGTTTTTCTTGTCACTTGTCAGTCCCCCTCTTCTAATCCACTCTGTGTTGAGATGGGAGATTATAACCACAGGATCGAGGATTCCCCCTAGTGTTCCCATCACAGGATCCTAAGATGGTGAGGGCATGGATAGGTTGATAATACCCACAAACTGCGCATCCACTATGGTCAAGCCTAATCCTCCACAAGCCTCTCTTAATTTCTGCAACTCTGCTAAATGCGCTGGTACGGTTTCTGATCCACCTTCCAGATAACATTTTGATAATAGACGTGTGTATGCAAGATTTTGAGCAATTGGGTCTGCCTGCACATATCTGTTTAACAATCCATCCCATGCCACTTTGGAGGTTGAACAGTCCAGCCCTGCCTGGACGTTCGGTACGATGTTCATCAATATGATGGACAGGGCTTGAGCGTCTGTCTCTTCCCATTTGGCTAGTCCTTTTACATCGGTGTCTGGTGGCTTAGTTATTGTTCCAGATATGTGTCCCCATGGCCTTGCACCTTTCAGGTAAGGCACTATCCTTGTCTTCCAAAAGTTCTAATTTGAACCAGTCTCATCGAGTCTCTCTGACTCTTCATATCTAAGCACTTTGAAAGTGTTGGACATCTTCTTTCTTTGAGTTTGTCTTCAGATGTAAATCAATGTTTAGATTGTGTCGTTTTTTTAATTCTGGGCGGGGCCCATAACCTGTTGTAACTAAACAGTTATGGTTCAGTCCTTTGCAGTAAAGACTGTTGACATTGTATGAGATCTACCTAAACAGTTATGGCTAAGTGAAAAAGGTAAGCCTGTGTAAGGTGTGTCTAAAACTAAACATACTCACTTCAGTCCTTTGCAGTAAAGACTGAAGTGTCGGAAAGTGAAATATAAACTATATATGTCCTGACCATAAATTCCCACACTGAAATGTAGCCACAGTTTAGGCATTAGAAAAGATGAAACAAAAGGAAAAGATATGAATGTTCAGAATGATACTGCCCTCTAGCCTTAAGCTTCACAATGACCACAGGAGGCGGTGAGGGAGGAGGTAGAGGGGTTGGCATGGATGGTGGTGGAGGAGGAGGTGGAGGGGTTGGCATAGGCGGTGATGGAGGAGGAGGTGGAGGAGGAGGAGCAGGTGTGGGTGAGGATACTGTTATCTGCGGTGTTGGCGCTGCAGTAGGTGGTGGTGACAACTCATGGGGAGGTAGAGTTGATGGTGGAGGTTGGGGAGTGGGAGAGTCAGGAAGGAAGAGGGGGGTACACACAGTGGGCTCCAACCTTGGCTTTTTCAATGGGCCCACCTCACTCTGTTCTACTCCATCTGGCATAACTGTC
Source organism: Chroogomphus rutilus (assembly GCA_003314275.1). NCBI lineage: Eukaryota > Fungi > Basidiomycota > Agaricomycetes > Boletales > Gomphidiaceae > Chroogomphus > Chroogomphus rutilus. The sequence goes on along the minus strand of QLPI01019344.1, from coordinate 48,125 downwards.
CTCGACCTCTTCTTCGACCTCGGATTTCCCTCACTCTTGGGATTCCACTCCTTGACTTTCCCCTTGTTCTTCCTCTTACTCGTACCATGACCTCTCTCATTGATGCTACAACCAACTCCTCTTTCACCACACCACATGCATGCACCCAAATCCAAGTCCCCATCCCACTTCCTTAGGCATGTGTTGCCTCACTTTACGCAGTGCTTTCATGGCCTTTCAGCCATTTGTCCGCGAGACCAAGGCATACGATCATCTTCTTCACCCAACCTCACCTTTCGATATAAAACACTGCAGAATTCACTCTCATCATTCCTCATCTGAAGATGAGCATACTGCAACAAGCAATCAGTGAAATACTAAATTCTGAGACAACTTCTGACTCACCTTTGCACTTTTTGAACTTGCCCCTTCGACCCATGGCTCTCACACATCAATGTGATCTTGCTCGGGCAGTGCTTGGCTATGCTCAATGGTCGAAGAAGAGGGGGTAGGGACTCTGACAGGTTGGGAAGGTTCACCTCTGAGGTAGCTGGTGATTGGCAAGGGGTAGAGACCCATTAGCTTCTGCACATAGGCAGGGTTGATATATGAGGGTTCCATTTCGATGACAAACGGTTACCACCCAAACTCCCTCATGACTTCTCTTATATGCTTTCGCATTTCCAAACTCCAATGGGGCCACCATCTAGACTTCATTTCCACGGCCTGGTGGGACTCAGCCATAAGGGGGGGATACTGTTAGGAACCGTACACCGGCATGCCCGACTATTTATTTCAGCCCGCTCAGCCCAACTCTGCCCTCACTCGCCTATTCAACTATACGCCTTTAGCCCATGGACTACATATATGCACCTCGTGTATCCATCTTAGCATCACATGCTCCTGTCAATTTACTCCACTCATTTATGTCACTCTCCATATGCTCGCAAATCCATTTTCACTTCATTTACGTTTAATATCCTTTCATTTAGTTCTGCTCCACTTTTATTATTCGCATTTCTGTTCTATCTCTCATATCCGATCCACTACTAAGTTCCTTATAGGGTAACTCCATTGGAAATTAGAGTGACATGTCACCCCTCATTGTCACGGAGGAGATCAAGATTTGGACATAGTATTTCTGTCCTCGCTTTTCACGATCCTCAGCTTTCTCATCTATTATAGGAATCTAGTCGACTCCTCGTATATTTGAAAGTAGTATAAAGATCTTGTACATTCAGTAGTTCAGTCTTCAGTCAGATAATCGACTTTGATTTCGACTAAGCCTTTCTTCTGTCTCGCTATTCCGAAATTAGGAACCAGTGCAATCTGGTGGGTGCAACATACAAGTTGAGGCCTTGTCCTATTCTGAACCTTGCCATTGTTTATCCTTGGGAGATATTACGTTTAATTACAATTACATTATTCCTTTACATCGTAACATCCACATACCTTATTGTTCTCCATTCCTTATTCTACATCTCACTTCTTAACCAATATAAGTAGCGAATGTATGTAGATAGTTCTTCACTCTGAATATCGACTTGGTTTATGTCTTCTTGCCATCCATCTGAAGTCCCTTACTCAGGCTGACACTCTCAGCACTCTCATGGGTCTTTCTTCTGTCCAAATTAGTGGCACGCATGGAACAGCAGGGCGCAACGCATGAGCATGTTGAAGCCTAGCCATCTTGATCGGTTTGCAGGACTTGGCCAACTCCTGTCCGCACTATTGGCATTACAGAGACTTAACACCTCGGTCCAGTCGGCACTTGCCACTGCCCTAACGGCCTCACCAGGATCTTGTTCTGTCACTGGGAGCTCTGCTGATAGCCATCAAGTGCACGTACCAAGCACCCGGTAACTTGGCAGTGCCAACCGGATGATCAGTCTAATTCCATGCACAAATGACCAATCCACACATATGTCACTTGGTACGTCAGTCTTGGCTCGGCACATTTACCATTCACATTCCCTATTCCTATCCCTCATCCACTCTTCCCCCTTCATTATTCATTAATCCCACCCCATCCACTTCTTATTTCTCGGCCTGCTTTACCTTGGGACATTTTACCATTGTTTTATCTTTGGCCATGACCCTATTGTTTTATATTTGGTCACTCTCTATTATTCTATCCTTGGCCACATTTCTATTATCTTATTTTCATTGTTCTATTCTCGTCCACATTCCGTATTCTATTCTTGATCATTGTGGACAATACCTCCACATGCTCTGCATACCTTATTGTTCTCCATTCCTTATTCCACATCTTGCTTCTTAACCTATATAAGTAGTGAATGTATGTAGATAGTTCTTCACTCTGAATATCGACTTGGTTTATGTCTTCTTGTCTTCCCTTCTCCCATCTGAAGTCCCTTACTCGGGCTGACACTCTCTGCACTCTCCCAGGTCTTTCTTCTGTCCAAATTAGTGGCATGCATGGAAAAGCAGGGCATAACACATGAGTATGTTGAAGCCTAGCCACCCCAATTGGTCTGCAGGACTTGGCCAATTCCCACCAGCATTATCAGCATTACTGATACCTAACAGTATATTCAGAGTCACACTGCTTCCCATGCCATTTTAGTTCTTATGATTATGCCCCCATGTACTAGATCATCAGCCCACACCGAAGACAATTGGCTCACCCCTACAGTTCAACAACGAAGGGCGTGTGAGGTCTCAGGCACCCCACCCCTTCTTATTGGTTACACCTTGCCAGCAATTGAACTACGGCGCCTCACCTCCCCCTTTGAGCAAGAGTCACGCATTGAAGAGGTAGTCAACGACAACATTGAATATGTAGACAATGAAAATGGCAATCAGGAACATTTTTCAGTAGTGGATGAACTCAGCTCGGTACACTATGATGCAGATGCCAAAACCGAGGACCAGCCTCAACAAAATTGGCAGGCAGACATGCCTGAACCCTCTCACACCCCTGTAGCTGCACCTCAACCCACAGCTGCACCACTCTAGCCTGTGGCCATGCCACCTCAACCTGTGGTCACACCCCCTCAGCCTGCAGCTATACTGCCACAAGCCTGGCAAGCTCCCTGAGCCAGGCCAGGCAGGCTCTGCAAGCCAGGCCAGCTCCTAGGGCCAGGGCCCTCATAAACCAGCCAACAACAATGACCTTTAAATGCCATCCTCAAACTCGGCAGAACCACCCACCACCATCGGCAGGACAGTCAAGCTGCCAGGATTTGAGAACCAGAACCCTTCGATGGGACTAACCAAAGAGGTTAAAAGGCTTTATTTTTCTTTGTAGAATGAATTTCCATACCAGTCCCAACTTGTTTCCTGATGATAGACAAAAGGTCACCTACATGGTCTCCTATCTAAAGGAAACAGCTCTAGAATGTTTCAAGCCTTACCTGACTGGTAATCCAAACATGGAACCTCACTGGACAAGTGATTTGGAGCTATTTATCGATGAGTTACAGATCAATTTTGGCTCGTGGGACAAACAAGCTGATGCCGAGATAGCTCTCAAGAAGCTACCCATGTAGGACAATCACAAAGCTACTAGGTTTTTTGTAGAATTTTACAGGCTCATGGCTCTTGTTGACTACAATGACAATGCTCTCCTCCGCAAGGCATACATGGCACTGCCGAAACGCATCAAAGATGGCCTCATCCACTTCGACAAACCCCATACACTCGATGACCTTCGAAACCTCGTTCAAAGAATTGACATCAGATATTGGGAATGAAAGGCTGAGCAGTCTGTGGAGGGCAGTAATGAGCCGAAGAAGGATATGAAATTGTACAAGTCTGGCAACAGATCCACCTCAGACAACTGCCAGCAAGGTAACAGCAATGATAACAGTGGCAACAAGGACAATTTGAACCAGTTGAAGGGCAAGGACAATAAAACTCCTCAGCCAAACCCACTGAGTATACTAAAACCCTTGGCAAGGATGGCAAGCTCCTCCCAACCAAACGACAAAGACGCATGGACAACAACCTGTGTCTCCTCTGTGCTGCCAGTAATCACAAAGTCACTGAATGCCCCAAAGAAACCAAGGCCCATGCAACTACCACTCCTGACTCTGTCCCCCAGGCAACTGATGCCTTGGATGTTTATGCTGAGGACTCAGCAATAGGGAATGGCACGGGTCACCCACGGGTCAAATGTGGGTGACCCGCACCCGACCCGTGAGAAACCCGAACCCGTCAACCCATGGGTTTTTTCCATAAACGGGTCGACGGGTGTCGGGTGCGTGGCACACCTGTACGCCTGCGGCACGTTCGTGCCGACACGAACGCGCTGTACCCGCACACGCCAACACGAACGCGCAGTACATGGACACGTCGACATGAACGCGCCGACATGAACGAGCCGACACGAATGCGCCGACTCGAACGCGCCGAAATGGACGCATTGTATGCGCACGCGCAAACGCGTTGTACGCATGCACGTATGGCTCGTTGGTGTTGGCGCGTGCGTGTCATATGGTGCAGCGCGTGTGTGTCGTATGCGTGTGTGGTGCGTGCGTGTCGTATGCGTGTGCGGCACGTGTGTGTCGTATGCACGTGCGTGTCATATGCACACACGTACGACAGGAGCGAGTGGCCGGTTGGGTGTCGTACGTGTGCGCATGCACGCGTACATGGTTGACGCACCGGGTTGGGCCGGGTCACGGGTGCTCTGGGCTTGACCCACACCCGCACCCAAGGGCACCCGACCTGGTGACCCGTGCGGGTTGGCCAAACCCGTGCTATTCCCTACTCAGCAACAGTGACCGAAAACTAGTCTGCCATCCGTTAGCCTCTAAGCACACCGAGAGTTGCGTTGACTTGGCAGGTGCTATTAGGAACCTGTTTTGGAACCATAAATGAGGTAACCCGAGAAGCATGACAAAACTTTGGTGTGAAGAAAGCCTAATCAGGTTCTCTGACAAGATGTGGGCAAGTAGAAGCCTGTCCGGGTTGATGTCCAAAAAGAATTGTTTAGAGGGGGCCTTGGCAGGTGCCTTTTCAATTACGTGTAGGAATAATAGTTTGTGTTTGTGAACTATTATTCTACTCTTGCCTAGGATTATTTCCATGGATGTTCTATAAATCTAATTTAGTTCTTTTACTATGTTTTTGCGTACCTTTATGTTTTAACCGAGAACCCTTTATCAAGCACTGACCTTCGGATCAACGTACTCAAGAGAGGGAGGCACTGACCTTTGGATCAACGTACCTATGAGGTGGTACTGGCCTTCGGACCAACATACCGGAGTGGGTGGCACTGACCTTTGGACCAACGTACCTAAGGGTGCTTGATACACAAGATAATCCGATGGACTATGGGTGATAGTAAGATAGATTGTTAAGTTACTTTTACGCTACAGAACTAGTCTCTATATATACTAATTCTAAGCTGATTATGTAACTCCCTGATAAGGCAAGACCTTCCTGAAATTAGTGGAAGGGTGTGGAAAGGAATGGAAGGTCCTGGAAGCCTGTGGCAGTTACGAGTCACCCTGTAGTTATGTCAGAATTCGGTAACGCCGAAATATCGGTTAAGTCCTGCAAACCATTCCGGAGTGGCTAGGCTTCAACGTGCTCATGCGTTGCGCCCTGCTGTTCTGTGTGTGCCACTAATTTGGATAGTAGGAGGAGTCCCGTGAGGATGCCGAGGGTGTCGGCTCGAGCGAAGGACTTTAGAGATAGGGAATGGACAAAGGGGTGCGAACCAATTTGATATTCTGAGTGAGGAACTATCTACACACATCCCGCTACTTATATAGTTAAGAAGCAAGGTGTGGAACAGGGTGGCGTAAGGAATGGAAACAATAAGGTATGAAGAAACCACATGGAGGCATTGTCCACAGTGATCAAAAATAGAATAAGGAATGTAAGCGGGATTAGAATAATGGAGTATGGCTGAGAATAAGATAATGAAGTGGTGGGCAAGAATAGAACAATAGAGGACGACCGAAGATAAAACAATAGGCAGTAGCCAGGACAATGAGTGGCCGTCATGTTGTTCAGGGGGAACGGGTCAAGGAGTGGATAGGGGGTGAGGGAACAATAAAGGGGATAGGACGAGAGGAGTGGTCCAGATGATGTACCGGGTGTACCGAGCCGAGGCCGCGTGGTAGTCTAAGATGATGTGGGCAAGGGCCGGTTGGTCGGTATTCCCAAGTGAGCCGGTACTCGGTGTTGTGGACTTGACAAGTTACAAATGAGTCACCCTGTAGTTACTAATGAGTCATATTCCCACGGCTGGTAGTCTCGTGACTGGTCAAGTCACGAAATATTAATAGTAAGTGAGCCGAGCTTCTGGGCTGACCTAATGTGTAATAGCTATTACCTAAGCTCAGGAATTTGTTGTACAATTGAGTCTTAAGAGCTTGAGCCAGCAGTTTGGTGCCATTTTCCGTGTATAAGTGTTTGGTGCCTGGGTGTGGGTCCTTGTGGGTCCAAATAGAAATAAGCGAAAAATATAAGTGTTTTTGGAGTATTTCCTTGGGCTTGAAGAGCTTGATAGTTTAAGAGTTAATTACTTTGAGTAATTCACTCTTAAATGGCCAGCCAAAATTATTATATTTTTTGGTAGTCAATTCAAGACTGGTTTGTTGAGTTATTTTCTGAGTGAGAGAGGTTTGGAATCCTTTATGCTGATCCTGGTCTGATGGCCCTTCATATCTACTAGAGAATTCCCCATTCCCCAACAGAACCGTACACTGGCATGCCCAACTATTCATTTCAGCCTGCTCAGCCTAACTCCGCCCTCACTTGCCTATTCAACTATAAGCCCTCAGCCCTCGAACTATATGCACCTCGTGTATCCATCTTGGAATCACATGCACCTGTCAATTCGCTCCACTCATTTATGTCAATCTCCATATGCTAGCAAATACATTTTCACTTCATTTACATTTAATATCCTTTTCATTACATTCCACTCCACTTTCCTTATTCACAATTCTGTTCTATCTCTGATGTCTGATCTGCTACTACATTCCTTATAGGGTAACTCCATTGGGAATTGGGGTGACACATCACCCCTCAATGTTATAGAGGAGATCAAGATCGGGACATAGTATTTCTGTTCTCGCTTTTCACAATCCTTGGACTTTCTTATCTATTATAGGAATCTAGTCGACTCCTTGTAGATTTGAAAGTAGTATCAAGATCTTGTACATTCAGTAGTTCAGTCCTCAGTCAGATAATCAACTAAGATTTCGACTAAGCTTCCTTCTGTTCATCTTAGACTTAATTACATTCTCGCTCTTTATGAAATTAGGGTCTAGTGCGATCTGGTGGGTGCAACATTAAAGTTGAAGCCTTACCCTACTCTGAACCTCACCATTGCTTTAACCTTGGGAGATATTACATTTAATTATGACTATGTCATCCTTTTCATATCATAACAGTATTATCTGACTTCTATACCTAATCGCACTTTGCATATCATCTTTGCATATTGTTAGGCCTCGGTAATGCCGAAGGTGCAGGTGGGAACCAGCCAAGTCCTGCAGGCCAGTCGTAGTGGCTTGGCTTCAATGTGCTCATGTGTTGCACCCTACTTCCTGTGTGTGCCACTGATTTTGAATGGAAGAGATGCTTGGGAGGATGCCGAGAGTATCGGCCTAAGTAGAGGACTTCTAGACAGAGGGAAGGAGAGCAGGAAGGTGTAAACCTAGTTGATACTCAGACTGAAGAACTATGTACATGAATTTGCTACTTATATAGGTTAAGAAGCAGAATGTGGAATAAGGGTGGCATCAGACATGGAGAAAAGAATAAGGTATGGAGACCATGTGGAAGTATTGTCTACTATGATCTAGAATAGAACAATAAGATGTAGACGAGAATAAAACAATGAGATATGACTGATAATAAATGAGTAGGAGTGTGAGTAAAAATAGAACAATGAAAGGTGGCCAAATATAAAACAATAGGGCCATGTCTGAATAATAAGTGAATAGTGAATGTCCCGAGGGAAAACGGGTGAAGGAAAGGATGGGGGATGAAGGAATAATAAGGAATAGGAGGGGTGGGATGAGGAATGTATCAGGGGACAACCCACTCCGAACCACGATCCAGGTCCGAAGTCCTATTTCGAACTCTGACCAACTCCGAGGATAAGACACCTAAGTCCAAAGGACTACCAAGTAGGAGACAGGAATAATTCTAAGAACAACGGTGGACAGAACTCGGAGTAAACACCCAAGCTTCAGACTTAGTACCAGGAAGCTGGCTCTACAAACTCCGATGTATTGATTTGTAAGCTAGTGCACAGACCACTTACATAAAAGTATAAAAGGAGTTCACCAACAGCAGGATCCTTAGACTTTCCTCTTTGGATCCCCCCTGCTTAGGTGAGAACCCCACATGTATTTAGGTAGCAGTAATTGAAACTTTGGATCCCCCCTGCTTAGCCTCTCTGTGAGATACTGTAAAAGGCAACAAATTCCCACAGTGATGTGTTCTTTCAACTGGGCCAAAAGGCCACTATGCCAGGTTATCTGGCATTAGTCTGTGGGCACTATTTAAACAGCAATTTGTTACATGTATTCACCAACCATTGCAATGGTATGTAACAGATACCTCCAGCAGATGCTGAAGGGTTGCCCTTATAGAATGCAAACCAAATGATGAACCGAATGTACCAAGCCGAGACCACGTACTAGTGAGGAATGGCTTGTCACTGGTGTAGGATTAAGCAGTAAGGATCATTTGGTTGGTACTACCGAGTGAACCAGAGCTCGGTATTGTGGGCTTGACACATATCACGACCATCATGAATACTCGTTCAACCACTTGTAATCTACCATTTATCATAGAAGTCCCAAACCAGTTGCAGGAGATTTCCAAACTTCAACGACTGTCAGAACAACCTTCAATTCACAAAGGTGGCCAATCAGGCAGAAACGCTCCTCCTGATCCCAAGGATGATGACAATGAAGAACCCATTGATGATAACGATGTTGATGAAGCAAATCTTACTCTTAATTTGAATGCTAGCACTGACAAGATTATCAAAGCATTTGTCAAGCGATTAGCCCAACCACTCCCTAAACCCAATCACAATCCTGGCCATCATGCCAAAATTCGTGAGCCTGAGGTTTACAATGGTACCCACCAAGCTAAGCTTTGCACATTCTTCTTGCAGTGCATGCTGAACTTTCGAGACCATCCGTCTGCCTTTGCAATTTCTCTTCCATTCACTTTCACTCATTCCGTTTCATTATCACTCTTCCACTCATATTTTCAGTTCCTTCCTTACCGTCTTCAAGTTCATTCATTCAATTCCACTCGCAATTCAGCTCTTCTTTCCATCTTCAAAGTTCAAACCTCAATTCCAATTCACTCATTCATTCCAACTTGCAATTCAGCTTCTTCCTTCCATTTTCAAGTTCAATTTAGAAAAACAAAAGACAACAAAAACGTCCAAATTACACTTCTATTCTACAATCCTATGTCTACTTCTCTATCCTCAGCATCTTCCCATGCATTGTCAGACCTACCCACCCAATTCTGCCAAGTACCCCACACCCTTGGCGGCTCCTGCACTAAGTCTGCACTCACCGACCTCTGATGGCTTATCTGCAATGCCAAATTCCTCACCTCTGCTTGCAATTCCTCATTAGCAATATGACCCTTGGAGTTTTCGAACCTGCTGTCCACCACTTCCTGACAAAGGGCATCAATGGAATGCTTGAGCTCAATGAGAGCATTGGTTAAGGCAATGACAGGTGGAGGGAGGGGAGGCATGGGAACCGGTGGAGGCTGGGGAACAATAGGTGGTGGTGGTGAAAGAACTGGTGGTGGTGATGGTGGTGAGGGAGCTGGGAGTGGAGGAGGAGTTGGCAGAGGAGGAGGTGGTGGTGTGGGTGATGACACCATTATGCACGGTGTCGGCACTGCCATAGGTGGTGAGGCTATGGGAGGAGGTGTCAGGCATCGGGAATGCTGACCATGCATGGGCCAAGCACTGTTGCAATAGTGCCAGCTTCATGATGTTGGCAGGAATCAGCCAAGTCCTGGAGACCAATCTGGGTGGCTTGGCTTCAATGTACTCGTGCGTTGCGCCCTACTTTCCATGCGTGCCACTGATTTCTGACAGAAGAAGTACCCGGGAGGGTGCCGAGGGTGCTGGCCTGAATAAGGACTTCAAACAGGAGAAGAGGAGATAAGGAGGCTTATGCCAAGTTGATATCCAGAATGAGGAAGTATGTACATGCATGCACTACTTATATAAGTTAAGAAGCGAGATGTGAAATAAGGAATGTAGAACAATAAGGTATGCAGAGCATGTGGGGGTATTGTCCACAATGATCAAGAATAGAATGAAGGGATGTAAATGAGAATAGAACAATGAAAATAGGATAATATAAATGTAGCCAAGAATAGGATAATAGAAAGTGACCGAATATAAAACAATAGGGTCATAGCTGAGGATAAAACAATGATCAAATGTCCTGAGGTAAGGTGGACCGAGGAATAAGAAGTAGATGGGGTGGGATTAATGGATGATGAATGAGGAAGGAGTGGATGAGGGATGGGAATGAGGAATGTGGAAGGTGAATGTGCTGAGCTGAGACTGATGTACCAAGTGACTTGCATATGGCTTGGTCACTTGCGTGTGGACATAGACTGATTGCTCAGTCGGCAGTGCAGAGTTACCAGATACTTGGTATGTGTACTTGACAGTATCCCCCCCTTAGCAGCTGAACCCATGAAGCCAGTAGGCAGAGATTGAAAACAAGGTTTGAAATGCCTAAATGTGATGTCACGTGAAGGTTTGGGATCTAGCGCCTAGATGCATCTCCCATCACCACAAAAGCACTCAACCCCATAACATATCAAACTGTTGCAATGGGATATGAAACCGATGAAGAAGATGCATGGAAGGCTGAGATAGAGGTAAAGCATTTGGAGAGGCAGCAAAAACGGGAGGCAGAGGCTGCCCAAGTTGCCAAGGAGGTGGCTAAGGCTGAAGCTGAGGTGAAAAAGAGGGAGGAGGAGGCCATGGCAAAAGCAGCAGAGGTGAAAAAGATAGAGGATGAGGAGGCTGCTACAAAGCAGGCAGCAGAGGAACAGGCAGCCGTGGAGAAGGCAGCAGAAGCAGCAGCTACTTCCCAGGCAGCCGAGGAGGAACTCATCGAAGAAAATGGCAAAATGGCCAAAACAGAGGCAGTAAAAGCTGCAGAAGACAGATGGGAGGCCCACCCAGGCAACCGACAATCAGTGTGTTAGATTGTCTAATCCCACATACTATTCATATCTCTAATAATGTCTTACAAAATAAGACATTATACACACAGAGCTCTATAGAGTAGTATTGGCAATCTTATAACTTACTAGGGCTCTGAACTCAACTTGTATAGACACACCTGTCTTCACTCAAGGAGTCAACCTGAAAGGTTACCCATGTGGACTAGATGGTGTAGTGGTTAACACCATAGCTATATACGCTATAGCCCTGGGTTCAAACCCTAGTCTGGTCATTCTTTTCACCTCAACACAGTGGGTGGCAGGGGGCCAAGAGGCTGAAAGTCAACAGGCTGAAATGGTGAAGGCAGTGGGAACACAGTCGCCTAAGGAAGCAGGAGGGGAGACAGCCCCCAAGGATGCAGGGGTGCAGGATGGAACACCTGAAAACAAGGGTGTTGAAGGGGCTCCCGAGCCCTCAGGAGTACCAAAAACTCCTGCATGTAAAAGGGGTAGGAGCACTGAAGTGGGGCCCAGCAAAGGGCTGGGGATGAAAGGAAGGGGAAAGAGTGAGCGGCCTAGGGGGGCCCAGGTGAGTCTTTGTTGTACTCTTGTTTTCTTGTTTATTGAAATTTTCTTTTAAATAGTGCAAAGGAAAGCCAACCCGGAAGTGGTCCCCATCCCTCTGTCCACCTTGCGAAAGGTGTGAGGAGCATCAGGATGACTGCAAGGCATGGTCTATAGGGGCCACGTGCGGCAAATGCAATTACCACAAGATCGGGTGTAGCCTGGCTGCACTGTGGGTATCTAGTGATTGGCATGGGTAACCCCCAGGTATTTTGTGCCTACCTGTACCCATACCCGAGAATACCCATACCCTTAGCAATGGGTAGCGGGTTATCGCAGGTACGGGTACAGGTACCCGTGAGTTTAATGGGTATTGCTTTTACCCGTGACCCACAACGGGTATTATTCTTACCCGCGAGTTCAATGGGTATTGCTTTTACCTGCAACCCACAATGGGTATTGTTCTTACCTGCAGTGGATCAGTGTTGCCAGTCAAACATTCAGTTAGGCGACGCTTCCATTTGCCTTGAGCAATGTGAGGATTGTTGGTAGACATTTTGTTAGAACCGAGTATTTGGCTGCTGATATAATTGAGGTTCTGGGCTAACCTAACTGATATAAGTAAAGTTCCACACTAACCTGGCTTATATCAGCTTGGTATGGCTAGAAAGTTGACTCTTCCGCTGTCTCTAGGAAGTTGACAAGTTAGTACAACAAAGCTACATTTTCTAGGAGCCATTCTGAGGATCCCAACCCACATAGGCATGATGATTTACATAAGGCCATCAAGTTTTACCTTGGAGGTAGACTTGCTTTGGCTCCTCTAGAGGAGTATTCACCAAAGAGTACCTTAAAGATGGGGTAAGCCTTAAAACTTTTATGGTTCTAGGGCCCAGGTGTTGACTGTTGGGTGCAAACATGCATCTCACCCCTGAGAGACCAACCTCAATATATTGTATTTTTATATCGATTCCAATGCCATTCTGTGCGCTTTTTAATTCTCTATTTTTTCGTATTTTATTTGTATTTTTACCCTCAATATTGAGGGAGATATTGTATTTCTACGTGTACGCTACTTATGGGCGCTTGCCTACGCACCAGACGACGCGCATGGCCGGCTCCCTGGATAGGGACCGGTAGCCTGGCTCAAACCTACGATAGGGTCAGGAGCCGGCTCTAGTATATGTGTGGGTGAAACATTCCTCGCACATATTTCCCTCCTCAGTGGTTGACTACACTGAGGAGGTGAGTTGTATAATATAATTCAGTAGTGCCCGGACTGATTTTATTATTTCTTTTACTCTGTAAGAAAACTAAATAGGTATATTTCTTGAATATACTTGTAGTGGTTGACTACACTGAGGAGAAAACTAAATAGATTGCCTAAGAAAATCTTCAAACCTACTGTACAATTGCTCATAATCCCATCATTGACATGGATACCACTTGTAGCTCTGGTCCTGCAAACATCACCCTACCTCAGGTGCACCCAGGTACACATCTGCCTTAGGTATAGATGACATACACACAGAGGCAAGTGCACCTGGGCTTCCCAGGAGGCAGGATGGGGCTACCAGCAACCCCAATGCAAATAGCATCCTACCTCAGGTGCACCCAGGTACACATCTGCCTTAGGTATAGATGACATACACACAGAGGCAAGTGTACCTGGGCTTCCCAGGAGGCAGGATAGGGCTACCAGCAACCCCAATGCAAACAGTTTCCTACCTCAGGTGCACCCAGGTACACATCTGCCTTAGGTATAGACGACATACACACAGAGGCAAGTGCACCTGGGCTTCCCAGGAGGCAGGATGGGACTACCAGCAACCCCAATACAGTCAGGGTCAGGATTGGCCAACGTGGCAACATGCATACATAGGTGTCATATGTGTTCACATATGACACGCACACACCACATACACACATGAGGTGTCATATGCGGTTGCGTCCAGCCCATGCACCTACTAGCATGTCGGCATGGCCATACACCTGTAGCACCATCCCTGAGATGCACATGTGCCAGTGCATGAGGGGAGTGGGAGGGCGTCACACACGTCCGAGGTGGAGAAGCGCAGTTTGACATCGGAGGCAGCGAGGAGGTGGGACCAGAAGCAGATGAAACGAGTGCTGATGACAAAAAGGCCAGATGTAGAAATTGTGCATGCTGCATCTTGTTACTGTAATGCAGAAAGAAAAAAACTATATTGGCATGATACCTCACAAAGAGAACAAAGTACCACTTACTCCATATGTCCATATTCCCGAGTCCAAATATCCACCTCACCTCCCTTTCTCTACTCACCCCCACAGCATCCTCTTCTCCCACTCCAATACTTGTATTCCCCCTCCTCATGGCCTCACCCATATCCACATCCAACCCTGGTTCCACAAATGTCAACGGTCCAAAGTCAACAATCGTCCCGGGTTCATCGTCATCCCAATCTCCATCCCCACTCGGTGGATGTACAGGCCATGCAGCCCAAGCTTTCTCAAGCAACTTCCCAAACTCAAACCACTCCAGATCCATATGAAGGAGCGCAAACTGCAGCTTCGCACAACTCTGTAGAGGCCTGGGCCTCTTCTTCTCCACAGAACCTGAACCGGTGTCCATACCAATGTGACTATGTCTCGAGTGAGACCAAGTACCGCTAGAGGAAGTTCCATATTGACACTGAATACCACCAACCCTTGGACTCTCCCAACCCATCAGGAGCGACCCCGCTTGGGTCATCACCTCTCGTGTCTCCAGCCACTCGCCTCCTTCTTTCATATGTCCCACACGCTTCACACCGATTGGACTCCCAGTTTTAGGTCCCATTCCCATCTTGGACAAACCAGGCTCCAACTGGTTCTCGCCTCCCACTCCACCAACCGTGCCCTCCTCCTCAGAAGCAACATCTGCTGGATGTCCCATCTCAAACTCGGCCTCTCCATTGCCAGACATAGGGCCAAGGTTAAGCTAGAGGACATTTGATCTTTTGGCCTGCTATGCATGTACCCCTCATCTGTGCTCTTCCTCGCCGGCACTCTTCTCACTGGTGCTCTCCCTGCGTAAACGAGAACGGGATTGGGATTGCAGCCCTTCATGAAACCCTGAATGTCGACATGACCTCAAACTTGCGGGAGATGGGGGTGGAGGGTCATCCTGTATGGCTTCAAAGTCAAGTGTAATGTGCCGCGGGTGAAGGGGGTCGACAGGGTGAATTCTGACAAATGCTGATACTGCAGGGAAAGCGGATGAGTTAGTTATACGTAAAGACAGAGAAAAGGTGTTGTAAGGCAGAGAATATGCAAAAGAGGGGATGAGACAAGTCAAAATAAACAAAAATGAGAAATGGGTGTGAGAACAAGAACAACACAAATAAGTCGATGGAAATAAGTTGATGGATGGGAAGGGATCACCAAAAAGGGGAATCATGGTAACAAAAACGTGACTTGTGCATTGTCATCAACTTCCTGGGGGTTATGAAGGGGAAGACCGAAAGTGGAGAATGGCATGAAGCTCCTGGGGGCAGTATATCCGCCCAGATGAGCATGAGATGCTGGAGGTGGTGCTGGAGGTGGTACTTTGGGGATGGATCATGTGGTAGCATCTGGTCCACTTGGCCGACATTGGGTATGTGGTAGCGTCGCACAGTGGGCAGGCCGACAGAGGGTATGAGGGTATGTGTATGTTGTTTGACACCAAGCTGATGTAAGCAAGGTTGGCACTGAACCTCGATTACATCAGCCACAAAGCATATTAAATAAATTCTGAATTTTTAAAATACAAAAATATATTGATTTTGAGTACAGTCACATGACAGGGGTGCAGCTGGGCTTAGATAATAATTTTGCTTACAAAGTGCTGACTAAAAACCCATGTCAAACCCGCCTGCGGGTACAGGTTTGGGCTGGGTTGGAAATCCTGACCCTGACCCTTACCTGCGCTACCCGTACCCGCTACCCGTGTGGGTTTCTAATACCTACGCCAATCACTACGGGTGTCCAGGGCTAAGAGCCGCCCGGTCATTCAGGACGTCAACAAAGATGAGGAGGAGATGGAACTGGAGAGTGAGGGGGAGGATCTGAGTGAGGAGGAAGAAGAGGAGCCTCTAAGGAAGAGGCTGAGGTGGGCCTGTACCGTGAAGCTGAGCGGGAGGACCCCAGTGGTGGAAGTACCATGGGCCAAGCTGTTGGTGGAGAGGAGGATTGTGGAGCTGCTGGAGGCACTCTTTCAAGGTCAGGACTGGATGCAGAGGACCTTGTTCCTCCTGGCAGATAAGGATTTGGGAGATGTGGGTGGATCAGGAGGAGCAGGACAGTCAGCAGGAGTGGGAAAGTCAGGAGAAGCAGATGGAGTGGACAGTTCAGAGGAAGATGAGCTGAAGGATGAGATAGAAGGAAAAGGGGAGGAAAAGGAGGATAAAGAGAAAGGGAAACAGAGGGAGGATGAGGATATGGAGGAAAAGTGAGACTTTGAAGTAGTCTCAAAACAATATTTTGTTTCATATATTGTTGGATGAAAAATAAGGAAAAAGAAATAAAAGGCATAAGAGGAGAAAGGAACAAGTAAGATGGGCTGAGATGTTCGGCTGTCTTGGTTATGGTAAATGGAAGGAAAGAGAGGGTGATGGATGGACTGAAGGAGATGTCGGGAATGAGCATGATCATAATTGTTAAGTTTACGTGTCAGGTGCTTAGCTAGATACTTCCGGAAGGGTTTCCGGAGGTTCCAAGTGGTTTCTGAGAGGGGGTTTGTACTCTGGAGGCGGAGGGACTAGAGGTCACGGTTCACAGATGGAAACAGAAAGGGGCGGAAAGACGGGAAGCGCCGGGGGCCTAGGACTGTTCTCGGTATTAGGTAGTTGACTAGTCGTTTGAGTGGTTCGAGGTCACAGGGACTTGGCTTCAACTTATGTGTTGTGCTCTCCTCAATCGTCTGTCCCTAATTTCGGAAAGTCGGAAAGTTTACCAGAACTGAATCGGAAACTACAACACAGAATTAAGTCGATATTCATACTGGCGAATAGTCCAGTCGACTGGTGTCTTATATACATGTATCTAGTCCTTGTACTAACTTTTGCCGAGTAAAGACAAGGGGAGGAAAGAGTACAAGGGGCTAATAGAGAACGAAGAACAAGGGAGTGAGGTACGTGATGATCCTGCATGTCGTTTATCAAAAGAGCGGAACCTTGGTCTTGGAATCTTGGGGGTTCGGGATTGCAGAACTTTGGGTTAGTACAACGGAATTCGCGGAAAGCGATTGTTCAGGCTTTGAACAGTCAGAAAGGTCCCGGAAACGGTGCAGGTGGTTGTGGGGATCAATGTGGGTTCATTGGGGGCATGGGCCATAACAGTAATGTCAGGAATAGGGTGTCGGGAGGTTGGAAAGAGGGGAATTCGAGATGGAAGTAAGGTCAGGACAGATGGAACAGAGGGAATTAAGGTTGGGATGGAAGGTGGAGAGGGTAAATGGAGGGAAGTTTTGGGAAAGGGATGTCTTCAGGAGGGGAGATTGCATAGTTTAAAGGGTATCTAGCTAGTCGCCACCCCCCCCCTTTAGGTAGACATCCCACCATCTAGTAAAAGTGTTGGCTTTGAGCTGAGGGAATGGAAAAAGAGTGGTGAGAGCATATGATGCGAATATACGGAACAGATAAAGTGAAAACAGATGAGGACGGATGGAAGAGACCTTGGCCAAACATGCCAAATGGTGCCGCTGACTGAGAGGTCCCAGCTAAAAAACTTGCCAGCCTTTCTGGTATACAAGCATGTACAATGGCAGTTACATTGACTAGGGCTATTGGAAGAGCTTCCAGTGATGGAACAGGATCCTGGTGAGACTATTAGGGCAGTGGCAAGTGCCGACTGGACCGAGGCCATCGGGATGCACCTAAAAATGTTAGTGGCATTACGGAATGTAATACTGCCCAATACCCTGTTAATCAACAGATTATAGCGGGTGAGCGAGTTGTGACCAAATATTGCCGACCGACGGATCTAGTGACATGACAGACGGAAGGGCAAACTGTGATTGTCCTGATGGAAAGTCTAGTAGAGATGTCTATATATTCAGTAATAACCAAATTAGCAGTACTAGATCAAAGGAATTTCTGAAGGGAGATAAAATAACAGGGATTTTTCCAGAAGCAAATGAATTATGAGCGGATGCTGACTCAATCAAGCATGCAGGTGGGTTACCAAGGATTTCGGCACCCAAATGGACAATGGAAGAAAAATGAAAGGAAAAGGAAATAGAAACATTGATGGGAATCTTGAAATTAGGGCATAGTGAAGTCTGGTGGGCACAACACACAAGTTGAAGCCAAACCCTATTATGAACTTTGTCATTGTTACAACACTGGGAGATTTTACTGAGAACTATTAGGACTACATCCCTATTGAGTTCTTAACAAGTGTGAAGACCTCAAAAATTGAGTTTTAGTGTACTATTCCTTGAGACTTAATCACACTATATTGCCAAAATTCATTTTATCAACAATGCTCCATTCAGAATGGCCAAAAACACTTGAATTTACAGAAGTAGGAGGATAATCAATTGGATCATTAACATCTCAGAACAAGATTGCTCCCATTAATAAGGTATGCTAATAAAATAAACAAGATAAAAAGATGCACATGATTCTACTATAGATTGGTAATAAATTTGAGCCCAAGAGGTAAAATAGTGAGAAAAAGCCAACTGTACAAAGGAGTGGTGGTCAAGAAGTGGTGGTCAAAGGACTGGGTAATCACTGCATATGTCCAGTAGTGACACATAATTTCGGGAAATGCCGAGCGTGTCAGCCCTTATAGATTCGTGCTTTCGCTCCTAACTCAATTCACTTCCCTTCCCCAAAGCATTGTTTGCCCCAGAAATCTACATGTCTGGTATATCTCACACTTCGTTCTCGAATTCTCAATCCCAAGTATTTGCTGGAGAGAAAGGGAAACCATGGCTGTTCTTCGTTGAGGCTACTGCTGTCCGAGGACGACCTGCTCTCATACGCAAGATTATAAAGAATGGCGGTTCAGTTGTCAACTCAGCTCGCGAAGCAAATATTTTACTCGCGGAACACAACACCAAGGAAGCTTTAGAGCTGTTCGAGGCGTGGTGTGGCGATAAAACATTACTCAGTACTCGATGGGTAGGACGTTGCCTGGAGGAACACGCATTCTTGGGTAAAGATCGCGGTTGGGCGGGATTTGAGTTTACCCGGGAAATTTTGCTTGAAGGTATTTTCGTGGGTGATGACGAGGATGACGGGGCTGAGGAGGCAGAACTATCACAACCGTGGGCACAACTTTCTGTGGCGAAGCGCTTCTAACTGATAGTTACGTCGACAGCACCAAACGTCCACGCATTGCAGTCCCTTCAGCTCAAACTTTGAAATCATCTCCAATTAAATCAGGCTCAGAACCTCGGCTACCCCGTTTGAAGACAACAACTAGGACACCACCGAGCCAATCAGGTACTAATGCCGAGTGGATCAATGATCAGATGCCTCCCAATTTCCCTGTTAATACTCAGTATCCCATTTTTCAATCTCCCAGGGGGACTTCTCTTCATGGTCCTCCCCAGACTCCAACAATTCCAATAGACATATCAACTCAACCTTCACATTCATCTCCACAAACTACAATTCAGCAGCAGCAGCAAGTCCTTTTGGCAACGATGTTAAGCAACCTCACACAACCTTCGCAACAATCCCATAGTCCCGATATATTTAGCTCTTTGGCTCAATATTCGAACTTTCCCCAACTCCCCCAGCTTTTTGCTCCTACTCTTCAGCATTTTCTTGCTCAACAATTAGCCGGGAATCCGCTTGCCTTAAATTCAAGCCTCACAGAAGTTCCAGAACAGCCAGAACAGCTAGGACTGGGTAACATAGGACAATCGCCAGGTTTTGGCCCTCCGTTGGGCAGCACTCAAGAGTCCTCGACCCGTCCTACTCCAGAGGATGTTGATACAGATTTGGTTTCAGATATTGGATCCGTACCATCCGAGAAAGGGGAAGTCAAGGTTTCAATATCACGCAGGCGTAGAGGCAAAGGCCGGGCGATTAGTGACTCCTCCGATGGTTACGTTGAAACTGCTGTCCGGAGTAATCCACCATCGAAAGAGAATTGCCCTAGAAAGCTGACAGGGATCTTCGTGAATGGGCAGGGCAAGCCTCAGCAATTCTATGTCATGGTAGATATCAAAAACCGGAAGAATCTTCTGAAAATCATCCGGGTATGAGGGACTTTCACTGCTGGGATCTCTCTGACTTTTTACCTAGAAACACGACGGAACGATAGTTACAAAAATGTCAGATGCCGACTACATCATTCTGAACAACAGTCAGTTGTTCCTCGCTCTCCTTCTCCACAATTTTGTGTATGCTCAGTATTTTAACCCTTATCCTTCTCTCTTTCAGGATCAAATCAGTTCCAGAAAGCCCTCGAATTGCTCCCGAGCCACAAAATAGCACTCTCCCCAGCATGGCTGGAGCAGTGCGAAAATATGGGCAAGATGGTCAATATAACACCGCATGTTATCGATGTAACGTCAGGCGTTCGTCAGGGTGCATTGCGATCGAAACCCAAGCCATCAAAGGTGCCTGCCTCTGTCCCAGAGGAATGCGAAAGTGAGGAAGATGCTTCTAGACCCCCTGGAATTCCCGACAAGATGCTACCTACTAAAAGCATACAGTACGGAATTACAAGTGATCCGCCTACACGATCACAATCTCCATTACCTCCAACAAAAATCATAGCTGCCTCACATGGTAGAAACTTGTTTACTGAGGAGGACCAAACATGGTTTTTCAATTACGCACGGTTCAAACTCGAGCGCAATCCTAATATGTCACGCAACGCCCTTATACGTGGAACTGCAAACAAGGTAAGTTTATATTCTTGCTCTAGGCTTGTTCCTCAAAGCTTCCTTGTTGCTACTCGTTGGATGTGATTCCTAAAAACTTTATCTTCTATGACAGGCACCTCATCACTCAATGAAAAGTTGGGCTTATGCCTGTCGCTCAAAGTGGCCGAACGAACTAGAAGCGTTACAACAAGAGATGGCATCGCTTCGTGGACAGCCAATCCAAGAATCACAGTGGTCATCTTCACCGATCACGCTCCGAGACCCGGCGAACGAACTTTTGTATCCAGACGTTTCCCCTACTCTCGTGCCCAGTCAGTCTAGTCCGAGCCTACCTCCCAGCATCGCATCCACATCGCGCAGCCCGCAGGCCGACTCAATTTGCACAACACCCCTCAAACGAAAAGAGCAGCCTAGTGAGGAACAAGACACCACGGTGGACCAGCCAAACAAAAGGCTCAAGACATCTATTGATATCATTGACATGGATTTATTTGACATGGTTAAATAGGACATGCCCAGTCTGATGGCTACCTACTTCGCCTGTTCATATATGCAAAATGTTGAATAGCCAATGTTACGGATGGATATAATTGTATTTTTACAGACGAATTCGTTTCTATAAATCGCCGGGCAATGGTGTAGCTGAGACTGGAGGATCATGCTTAAAAAAACGCCGTCTCCTCTCCTCCTTAGTGAGAAGTGGCACTCTATCTCGCCCATCACCTGCCAGACTACTTCCTGCAGCATCAAAAGTGCCAATTATAGCCCCAAGCACCGCACAAGAAGCGACTGCCATTGGTAGCGATCGTGCTATAGATATATATATAGTCAAGATAACGTTGGGCAAGGCACTTGAGGTGGACGGCAACAGCAACGCACCGCGTACCCCAGCAAGAAAACCTGCGGCGCAGCCCCCGGCTGCACCGTTCAAAGGGTCATCCGTCTGCCGCAGATTCGCCACATATGAATCGGTGAATGCAAATGTCGCGCCCATAGCAGCTGCAGCGGCGAGCACAAGGTCGCGCACAAGGACGCGCACAAAACAGGATTAACCAGAGTCATGTCAGCAACCGGATGCAGAGCAGTAACAGCAACATAAACATTTCCTGACCAAAAAACCCGATTGTGCCCCCACTACGCGTGAGGACACCCATCGCACCGCGGTTGTGATGGTCTAGTGCATTTTGGACTGATGAGACGAGAAGACCGACACCTCCTCCTTGCAGGCCAACAAGTGCTGCATTCTTCACGGATGGCCGGTCTTCAAAATCTGGTAGTTGTTTTGGTTCATCTCCCGTGGTGTCGGGCATGGCTACTGCAGACGAGCAAGCGCGCTCACGCTTTCGGCGCCTATCACCCTTGAGAATCGCTAAATTATAACAGTCTCCAGACTCACTCCCAAACTCAGGTTACGGACTAATGCATTTAAAAGTTACATTTTCAAAGATAGCATGTATAATTTGTCGCATTTATTCCAATAGGTGTGGAATCCTCCGCGTAGAATATATTGTCAGACTGGTACTTGTCATGAGGTGATCCTTTGGTGCTCACTCTCAAAAAGATTCCCCTGAGACGTCCTTTGACGACTTAGTATTCCATTCGAGCATCACACTCGCACCCATCTGTGCAGGGTGCAAGCACCAATGCTAAGTCCAAGGCATAACATGTCTTTTGTGTTGTAAAGACAATTTCTGCGTGCAGTTACAACCCCTTAGAGAAATGGTCTGAAGCTACGTCGTACATCGAGTCTAGCACTTATACTACAGTATCTAAATGTATGTACTATTATAAAATACAATAGAGACAAATTGGAGGAAAATGAGTGCATGTTATTGTCTGGTCCGTGGACCTCAGATTGATACTCAAGCGTTGTCTTTTTCACAATAGTCTGATCAAAAGAATTGCGGCCATTACATACCAGGAATGGGCGGAGACTGTACGATGTGATGGCTTGTCGGTCTGTTAACAAACTTTAAGTAGTGTTTTCAACTTGGGAACTGGTATTCATTGCTGGAGCGACTGAAAAGAAAGCGTAATGATATTAATGAATGACAGTACAAACCGAGTTGACACTATATTAAATGACAGCGAGGAACATGCTACACCGACCTTTCGTCATTAAACCCTGAGAAATCGCCCAGACTCTACCTTTTTCTCTTGGCCATTGATATCCCCGATGTGTCGACTACCAGAAGTGTGAAGCGCCGGAGATGCCACGGAGATGGCATGACTGATGCTGGTACAGGACTTGTATCAGAAAACGACAGGAATCAGCAGAATAAATAACAAACGTGTCAACGGGATTAGCGGGGGATTCAGCTTGAGGGTTGTCCTGCTCTGGATTGAGATGCCAGTACTTGATCCTATAAGCAAGTAATTAATCCAGGAACCTATATCCATATTTCAATATTCTCACGATTTTAGGAAAGCATAGAAAGCTATATAATATAAGTTGAATCAAAGCGGATTACTAGCATTGTATACTCACCTGTGGCCAGAAGACTCCCCAAAAACGGACCAACCCAGTAAACCCAGTGTGACGTGTTGAATGACGTGAACACTGCGGGGCCAAACGCACGAGCGGTATTCATAGCAGCACCTGTATAGGGCACCTGGTGACTTGGATTAGAGGTAACGTAAAATGAAGAAAAGAATCAGACGCATACAGCCCAACTGCGATGAAGCAATACATCAGAAGCATAAAATGGTCCCTAAAAACATATGCACGTACAGATGACAAACAAAGAGAGTGAGGCCGATGCCAATCTATAGAGAAATGTCAGTGATAGTGCCCCTTCCTTTTCCCTTCCTCGAGTTTACTTACAGGTGCAAAGGGCGTGCTTCGGTGTTTCTCAGCAGCAAGCATGAGTACTGCCAGACACAACTTGAAAACCGGTCAGAGTGCGAAGGAAATTTTGAGTGTGACAAACCGATGCTGTGATGAACATCTCAATAAAAACTGCTTGCGCTAAGCTAGTAGATGGGCCAGGGCTCGTGCTGAATGAGTGCCATGAAAAGCAGAAATTCAAGTCACAGTAGTCATCACTTACTTGAACACGAGAGGTCCCGGAACCAGAGCAAGGAGTAGGGCAGAAGCGACGATTCCCCCCACCAACTACAGGAAGGAGGGTGAGAGTAAGCATTATCAACGATGGCAAAGGGAGAATTTGAATACTTGAGCAATACAATACAGGACAAAGCGGAGTGGTCCAATAGCACCTATGAGGAGCAGAGATGTACTAACGGCGGGGTTGAACAAGCCGCCTGTGACGCTGATTCCTATATTCAAATTTGTTCATGCGAGCGAGGAAAAGCCTGATACTCACCGAAAGAACAGCCATGCAGAGACTAATAACGCGAGACCCATTGAAGTACTTCCAGTCCCAAAGCTCACATTGAACGGCTGATAAAAAGAACAGAGCTTGGCACAATGACTGACGCGATGTAAATCAACTGGTCGATGGACGCCACTTTATTGATGGACCTTCCACCCTGTGCGCTGTTGGCCGCCTGTGTGGCCTCTTGGTTGGAGAAGGCCGCTGATTGGACACCACCAAGGCCGAGTAGCAGAAACATCTAGAGGGAAGGATGGATTAAAGCAACAGAGTCACTTGTATCAAGAATCAGGTGAAAATTCTTAACTGAAAACTCACGACCTGTGAGTTTTCATCGGGCCTCCCATCAATCAGCACGGAACGACGAGGACATGACAGGAGGCTGACCGTTCCTATAAACTCAAGCGTGGCGGCTTGGATGTCTGTCTTGATGTTTGCGAATAAATTAAAGTCGGATTTAGTAATACTGGTAGAACGCATTGTGATTGAGATTATAAGAGCAGTATGGTATAGGTAGAGGAATAAGGTGAAGAGTCGCACTCCCTTGCTAAATCCGCTCTGAGTGGTGTTAAAATGACGTATGTCCAGAGATTACACAAATACTCGACAGCTAGTAGACCTTTATTTGTTTTCCCAATATTTAATCATCTGCATGTCTGGTAACCAGTAAGTACAATTCTTTCTAAGTGTATTAAACATTTCCAGGCAAACATGAATCACAGTTCGATCAGCGTCTGTCAGTGTGCAGTGCGAGCATCTCACCTAGAAGATTCTACCCAAGCTTACCATGGGTGATTCCGCGGTACTTTCTGTTTGTCTGGGCAGAGCATTGGCGATTACGGTGAGACCTATGTTTCTCGGGGACGCTGTTGATGACTGGCCAAGTCCTCTCATAAGCGCCTCGAAACTTGGGCTACCTCTAATTGGCTAACTTGTCCCAGACCAACAAATCTGTACGAAGTGCTCATGCGATGGTCCTCGACGCGATTCACTTGTGTGGCTGCACAGCACGGAGAATCTGATCAAACCTGTTATGTAAAAGAGATGCTAAACGCAGATCTTTCCTGCAGCGTAGCTTAAAGTTTACAAAGCCTCCATATCATGATGCTAATCCCATGAAGTGAGTGATGATGCATTCTGCTGGACTGATTGTTATTGCCTCCTCAATCGGTACTATGCAGCACTATGCGAATATTCTCTGGATGGAAAATTGATACCCTCTCACTGAAATTTACGGAGTATCATCTGTTATTAGGTTCGTTATGAGCAACATTTTCCGTACCGTTCCAAGGAAACGAGAAAACTGCAAAGCCTTAAACTCGTGATATTGTTTAAACTCACTTGACTCCAACCAAGACCATGCCATTCAACTTAGCCATCACTGGTCAGAACATTGGAGTGGACGGACGGATGTACCTCTCCCATCCTCTCACCGCCTTCCGTGTCCAACCCCCCACCACTCGCATCATCGCACCATATACATTCATCAGAGTTTTCTCCTTTTCCCCCCTTTCACCTCTGAGACAGAACTTTTACGCTTCACACTCTCAACGAGACTCTTCAAGCTCGTGGACTCGGACTCGGCACCTCGTTGTTGTCCTCCGGAGTGTTTTTGGGCGTTCGTCACATCACGTTGTCGTCTTGTACGCTCTTCTAGAAGTGCTGACATACTCTTGGTCTTTTTGAAACTACAGAACTCTTTCAACACATTGACGAGTTCAAACTTGGGAAACTACTCACTGAGGATTAGTGGGGTCAATGGCAAACGCATGGTCCTCGTGTATAGCCTTAAATCGATCGTCCTTAACGTCGATAGTAAACTGTTCTTGGGCCTCGTCCTCGTCAACTCTACTGCCTTTGCTTTGTTTGTTCTTTTTCCCTCGCTTTTTCGATCCAAGTTTTTCAGCTCTGATGACTGACCGCATATCAAAGTGTTTTGGCTCTTGAGATGGCTCTACAGATGTCAGAAGGAGCTCAAGTTCGGCAGGAGTCGACTCCACGTGCTTGACTTTGGAAACATGCGACTCCCTGGCTTGAGGTTGCGCATTCTTCCTACTAGTCGGCGGTGGCGGCATCTTTTGTCGTTCGTCCCCGCTATCCTCTCCGAAAAACTCATCGTCCTGAGTGGTTTGTTTCTCGTCCTTCACTTCCTCGGCTTTAGCCGTCTTTTTCTGCTTACGCTTCTCCTTTTGCTTTCGAAGATATTGCTGTAACGTTGTCTCCTCTTCGACGTTCGCGTCATTTTGTCCCCCACTCAGTCCTGGAGTAAAGGTTATTTCCATTTCACTGGCTTTATCAACGGTTTTTCCCCAGCCTTCCGGTAAAAGTTCATTTTCTTCGTCCCCTCCTTCCAACAGAAGGGAACGTATTTTATCTCGTTTTACGGTAGCGGAAGTATCGTCATCAGATTCTTCCTCAGAGCTACCAGAGGTGGCAAGGTACGCCTTGAAGTCGGACTCCTCGATTTCCTTTCGTGAAAGTGTCCGACGAGTGATTTTGTTTCGTTCCTTATCGTCATCGTCCCAAGTCAACTTTACTTTGGAGTGACGAAGTGCCTGAAAAGGGGTTTTTTTAAGTCAAGGGCGGATGGTATGAGCAACCCACTCACGTCTGTGACAAACTCTAGGCCGTTATAGTTCGCGGAGAGCTCCTGTGTGGCCTCATCCCTGAAGCAGATGTTCTTGCATCTTGACACGAATATATGGCAAAGACCTACCTGACTTCAGCATCGTCAAAAACCATGTCGTCCGGTACAAAGCTAAGATCAAACACATTAGCTGATCGTTCGAGTTCAGTTCCGTCAAGTTCGGATAAGATATGAGAGGCAGTCTCTACGGTGTCGCAAATGACAATTGCATAGTAATACCTACATAGCGCTCATGTAAGCTCCCTCGGCTTTTTCGACGGACAGGAACACACCGAAGTCGTTCAAGTTGATACTTTCGGAGGGCATTCTCGTCATATCCCTTGCCATCGTCTTCCTCCACAGGGGATAGCTCATCGTTGTCACCGCCATCTTGCGCCTCGGACTTTTTGAAAAGTTCTGTTGGTGGTCCCTCTGTCCGCTCCTTTTCCAGTCTCGCCTTCCCAAACTCACTAGGGTATATCTGTACTTTCTGCACTTTCCCCAGTGAAACCTTGATCCCTTTATCACGCTCGCGAGAAGTAGACAGCGAGGGGGAGACGATTGAGGAGAAGATTTTGAACAAGTGAGAAGCACGGACGTGGTCCCAGTCCAAGTTGACGACTGCTAGGCGGTTTGTTCGTTCGCCACCGGCCTGAGTATGAGATGCCTCGCCATCATTGTCTTTGGTCGCGTTGACCTCTGCGAGAGCATCGAGTTCAGCAAACTGGGACTCATCCAAATCAATCTCGGGCTCGTCTGTGGGAACCTTGATGGGCTGGTGGATAGACCTCCCCAGGATGACCTCGCCATCGTTTTCGTCGGAGTCATGGGCCGCTTCGTCCTCTTCGCCGGAGCTCTCCATGAGCACTTCGCCACGAGCATAGTCGGGTAAAGTGGGTTCATGTTGGGCTTCCTCCTCTTTCTCAAGGCGATAAAAACGTTTTAAATTGTCGCTGTCATGGGTTGGAGACAGTTTGCGACCGTATTTATCAACTGTTGCACCTTAAACCACATCAGTAAGAGGATCCTCCAGTGTGTTCTGGCACACTTTTAGCTTTGCCTTTGAGCTTCTGTCCCTCGTGGTCGAATATGGACTTGAAGCGATCATCTACGACAACCTTGTGCGACTTTTTGTGTGGCTTGCGAAACCGAGGATCTGTTTTGAGTCGTGCAAACCGAGGGTCAGCCATGGAAGTGCTAGGATTATGGGCGGGATAATGAGATGAATCCTTGAATATCTGGCTCAAACACTAGTTTACCGGTATTGCCACAATCCGAGGTTTTCTAATGCTGTGAGTTTCGAGGGAAACCCAGTCGTGACACCTTTCCAACTGTTCGTCAGGTCGGAGGGAGCGTGACAGATGACACTGCATCTGCCTGCACTTTTGGGCCAATGTGTGGCCATTTTCCGACAAATTGTGGCCCAAAACGTGCAAGTTTTCACACAAGAAGAGGTCGTTGCCGCGCGACCGTCAGTCACAGGAACACGAGCTTAATCTATGCGACACTCAGATTGCCGCTGGACCCTGATACAAATGATGGGAGCAACGGCCATAAAACCAATTTCTTCCTTCCAACTTCCATCTTCATTCCACCTTTTCAATGTGTGTCCGTTCCTCCCATCCTTTCGTTCTCTCCTCATAATATCTACTTTTCAGTTTTCCTGACACCTCGCAGGCCGCAGGACGACCACCTTTTCGAGCAACATTCAATCCCCTAATTTCTCACGTCATAAAAGATGTTGAACCAGGCCATTCTATTCGCCCTTGTTGCCTCCCTCCTCACAGGCTCGTCAGCGGTGCCTATGCCCGTCTCAGTAAATTTTATTTCGAGTTTCGTTAAACGGGATATTGAACTTCTTCAAGGATGTGGTTCAGGCTCGTGATTTACCTTTGGATGTTATTCCCGCCTACGTGAGAAGGGATGTCATCCCGGATTCTATTGCAACCAAGGCCCCCACGTAGGTCATTGTCTCTGATGTTTTGATGTGGAAGTCACGTTGGTTCCTGCAGTGGAAATGACCCTCAGGTCTACAAGCGCGCAGACATTCCCGATTCCATTGCAACCAAGGCCCCAACGTGGGTCATTGTCTCTGATGTTTTGTTGTGGAAGTCACATTAGTTCCTGCAGCGGAAATGACCCTCAGGTCTACAAGCGTGCGGACATTCCGGACTCCATTGCAACTAAGGCCCCAACGTGGGTCATTGTCTCTGATGTTTTGTTGTGGAATTCACTTTGGTTTTTGCAGCGGAAATGACCCTCAGGTCTACAAGCGTGCGGACATTCCGGACTCCATTGCAACCAAGGCCCCCACGTAGGTCATCGTCCTTGATGTTTGTTGTGGAATTCACATTGGTTCCTGCAGTGGAAATGACCCTCAAGTCTACAAGCGTGCAGACATTCCGGACTCAATTGCAACCAAGGCCCCCACGTAGGTCATTGTCTTTGATGTTTTGATGTGGAATTCACGTTGGTTCCTGCAGTGGAAATGACCCTCAGGTCTACAAGCGCGCAGACATTCCGGACTCCATTGCAACCAAGGCCCCAACGTGGGTCATTGTCTCTGATGTTTTGTTGTGGAATTCACGTTGGTTCCTGCAGTGGAAATGACCCTCAGGTCTACAAACGTGCAGACATTCCGGATTCCATTGCAACCAAGGCCCCAACGTGGGTCTTGTCTCTGATGTTTTGTTGTGGAATTCACATTAGTTCCTGCAGTGGGAATGACCCTCAGGTCTACAAGCGCGCAGACATTCCGGATTCCATTGCCACTAAAGCGCCAACGTAGGTCATGGTTTCTGCTGTTTTGTTGTGGAATTCACGTTGGTTCCTGCAGTGGAAATGACCCTCAGGTCTACAAGCGCGCAGACATTCCGGATTCCATTGCAACCAAAGCGCCAACGTAGGCCATTGTCCCTGATGTTTTGTTGTGGAATTCACGTTGGTTCCTGCAGTGGAAATGACCCTCAGGTTTACAAGCGTGCAGACATTCCCGATTCCATTGCCACTAAAGCGCCAACGTAGGTCATTGTCTCTGATGTTTTGTTGTGGAATTTACGTTGGTTCCTGCAGTGGAAATGACCCTCAGGTTTACAGGCGCGAGTTGGGCATTAGTTTCCCAGTCATGGCTCCGTAAGTGATGAAGTGATAATCTTTGCCAAGCTTACAATTTACATTGCCCCAGACGTGGAATTGTTGTTCCGTACAATGTTAGTAGCGAGTAAAATTGTCATCTATCGTCAATTCTGACTCTTGTTACTCAGTAGATGGACTCGGTCACCGTCTAGCTTGCTGAGTGTAGGGCTCTGAATGTGTTCAACTGTTATGTTCGTTTTTGAACCCTGCGGTGTACCTGCGCTGGACTGTGGTGTAGGCTTTTGCCTTTTGTTATTTACCTGGAAGGGGTTGATACCCTTTCTTGCATTCTTTACACTTTCAATACAACCAATATTTGAGATGGCTTTGTGACGCGGGACTAGGTGCTCCGGTTGGGCTGAACTGGCGACCCGGTAGCATCCGATTAGAGACGCCCGCGCCGTACCGTCGGATAAACAAAGAAATTTTTGACAGCACTTCATTCCCCGCTTTCCTCTTCTCTACCCACCGCTCAGACTCTTTTCTCCTCCCTTCCCCGTTCGCCCGTCGTTGCTTTAAAAAATGGCCGAAGCAAAAAAGGTCAAGACTCCTAAGGAATTTGCCAGTATGTATCTACTTTTCCGTTTTCAATGGCTCATCTTCATGGACACGTCAAACAGTCGATTTCATGATGGGCGGTGTGTCCGCGGTACGTGCAAGCATATCGTATTCGTGGCAGAGTATCTTAGCCACCGGACGCTCTAGGCTGTTGCAAAGACAAGTGCGGCCCCCATCGAGCGTGTCAAGGTTTGTTCCGAATACCCGTCGTCGATAGAGATTTTTGTTAACCATTTCATCACAGCTCCTAGTACAAAATCAGGTTTTTGATGTGCCAAATGCATCGTCTTCTGGTATACTGATATATTGGATGACATGACATAGGATGAAATGGTCTGCCTCACGATTTCATACACTCGATACTCAACATGTTTATACTCCTTCAGATTAAACAAGGCCGATTGGCCTCCCCATACAAGGGCATTGTCGATTGTTTCTCACGTACATATAGAGATGAAGGTCTTCTCTCTCTATGGAGAGGTAACACTGCCAACGTTATCCGATACTTCCCCACACAAGCCCTGAACTTCGCCTTCAGTCAGCACATTTCCTTTGTTCCCTCGTATCTGAGTCTAAACATCTTATACAGAGGATTACTTCAAGTCTCTCTTTGGCTTCAAGAAGAGTGAGGGTTACTGGAAGTGGTTCGCGGGTAACGTTGCATCTGGTGGTGCGGCTGGTGCCTCGTCACTCCTCTTTGTCTATTCTCTCGACTATGCCCGTACACGTCTCGCAAACGATGCCAAATCGGCCAAGGGCGGAGGTGCAAGACAGTTCAATGGTCTCGTTGATGTATACAGGAAGACGTTGGCTTCCGATGGTATTGCTGGTCTCTATCGTGGATTTATCCCGTCTGTCGTGGGCATCATCGTCTACCGTGGTCTTTAGTAAGTTTTACTCAACTCCATGTATGTTGACTTCGGACTTCTTATATTGGATCAAAGCTTCGGTGTCTACGATTCACTTAGTACGTCGGCAGTAATTCAATCATCTATTACGTATCTCATATCAATACAGAGCCCGTTGTTCTCACTGGTGCTCTCGAGGGCAGCTTCTTCGCCTCATTCCTGCTCGGTTGGGGTGTTACTATCGGCGCTGGTCTTGCTTCCTACCCTTTGGATACTGTTAGGTTTGTGCAAAGTATATATGAAACACATCTCCACTTGTTTATTTAAAAACCCAGACGTCGCATGATGATGACATCTGGTGGAGGTGTTCACTACAAGTCCATGTTCGATGCTGGATCGCAGGTAATCACTTAAGAGATTCAAGTATTAGGTGTTGCGCTGACATTAGCTTATATCAGATTATCGCCAAGGAAGGCACAAGGTCATTGTTCAAAGGCGCAGGTGCCAACATCCTCCGTGGTGTTGCCGGTGCTGGTGTGCTTTCCCTATACGACAAACTGCAAGAGGTCATGTTTGGCAAGGTTTACTCGGGTGGTATGGAAACCTCTCTCAACTTTGGCAACTTCATCTAATGTTCCTTTATAGGCTCTGGTTAAATTTCTTAGTACATACTTCCTATGTCGACTCTTGGTCTCGCGCCCTCATAGACCTTTTTCCTCGTCTTATTACCCTCTATCTTCATATTGCGCCTTGTTCTATCATATTCTTGGTGACAATGAAGATTTCTCTTTACAGCCTATCTATATCATTGGAAATCTTACAAAAGTGACTTTATTGCTAGACTCAAGATGATTGTGTGGTGTGGAAATTTTAGGATGAGTATTCAGTCACCATGCAGTCACTCCGACGAGTCGTTAGGCAACGAACTTTCTGTGGCGTGGGATTTATTTCTCACTTGCCAAGTCTAGGTATTTTAATTTCCGTATAAACACTTTCCAAAACAGACTGGCCCCGCTTTACTATAAACACTTGGAATTGAGTGAACATCTTACAGCTTGGACATATCAGGGCTGGAACCAAATCTAGTTTTGTGCTCAGCGCTGGCCGGATGAGACATGTGTAGCCGAGCTGTCTGTCATGCATCACAGTCTGCATCGTATTCGTTGTGTTTTCTATCCTCCTGGTGGCCCTACTAGTATATGCAGGCTACCATCTTTTGGTTTCCCCACGTTTCTCAACTTTGAATGCCCTTCCGGGTCCCCCTGTCTCCGGGCTGCTGGGCACACGTCTGCATCTGTTGCCTGATGCTAGGGTATCGCCGCGAAAAACGGAAAAGATGGTGTTTGCAGCAACACTGAATTTGCAATACGTGTACTACGAAACGATTGATGTCGTTGGATCCTCTCGCTGTCTCTCATATCTTGGGTTGAACCACAATCTATGAAAAGCCGTGGCAGTCGCGCAGGTTGATTGCTCGACTGATCGGAGAAGGCTTGCTTGCATCCGAGGGGCATCAGGTAGGCTGATATTGAACCCAAAGCTTTGCTAGATCACTGATGGTGATGTGTTGGTGATGGGTTCCCTTCATGGTGCAAAGTATCGAATCTCGCTTTCCCCCTCAAAACTTAACGCACATTTTTTTTCCAAAAGGTAGAGGAAATGAAGAAATTGCATTTCATCCACAATTTTTGGTGACACTCCATTTTATGGCTTTTGATAGCTTCGTGATACATAGATGGTTATATCTCATTACCTACAATTGTCACTTGTTACTGGATTCGACGCACAATCTTCGACGTCATTGGTCTTGCAGGTTGTGAACTGCCCTTTCAATCTTCAGAGAATTTCAAGCCAAGCAAGGTGCTAGGTTTCGACTATGTATTCCATTCCGCCACGGTCCATGACGAATCAAACGAAGTCTATCTAGCCTTTGAGATATGTTCGATATTGTATTCTCAAAAGGTCGAGGCTGGAAGAGCCGGTGGCCGGCATTTATTCACCGTTCTTTCGTCATCTTTGGGAAAGTGAATTCGTTTATTACGCAGAGCAGAGAAGCTGATCTAGAGATGCAGCTCGATGAGAACACTCGAGTTGTTGGCTGTGGAGGGCTTAAACCTGGATAATAGCGGTGCGTGGGGAAAGAGTGGATGGGACTTCGAGTAAGTTAAATTTTGTTAAGATACTCGTGTAAATGACTGAAAGTCCAGACCGTTGGCTGGACCTCCCTAAGGGAGCTAAAGAACAGCCAGGGTTCTAGTTAAATCTTTTGACCGTTTCTGCAGGTCCTCGAGTAGGAATAATTGTGCAAATTATGTGCCTACCTTGTCATCAGTCTTATATCGGTATGAGATTTGCCATATTTGGGTTGGTGTCATGTACTCTACACATGGCCAACGTAAGCTGAATTTGGGATACTCCATAGGACCAAAATCAGTCTATCTCCTCATTCGTGTTTTCTGAAGCAAGTATGATAAACGTGTATGTAGTGGTCGATTGCTGATTGTGAACTACCTAGCTCACGATAATAGTCTTTAACAGGGTGCTGACGCGGCGGTTTGTTCGTGGTCAATATAAAGAGGGAAGCCAACACCCAATGAACGTTAAACCTTGCTAATTAGGCTGAGTCTAATAAAACTCATATTTAATTTACTTATCACGTGCGAGCTCGTAGAGCGTCGGTGAGACTTGATAACATTGGACGAGCTCAGACTTGAACTGGCTGAGTGAGTGCCTACTGAAAATTAGCTGACATCGCCTGCGACTCCTTGGATATGGCCAACCGTGAGGCGTCATGCATCCAAGGAAGTACAAGATTCTAGGCTCTATGTGTGTACCAGCCACCCCCACAAACAAAGTCCAGACTTTGTGCCAGCCACCAGGACCTCTGATTATAGCCCTTCACGATTACAAGTCCATCAGTCAATCGCCTGACACAAACTTTCACTTCAGTATGTCAAATACCACTTTTGTGTTTGCAAATTATAGGTTTTGTTCAGTTTCGACGATATGGGATGTAGCAAACATCATCGTATGTATAACTGCACGCGTCACGACTTCACATGGGGTGGCTGACCCGTTAGATGTTGGTGTTTGGTACATCCTTGTCTAGATGGATCCAAACCAGCCACATATTTGTTTAAAAGGATGGCCCCGACCTGCCGCAATGAATTACTTTCTTTCCCCACTACCAATAAGTACTCTTTACCAAGCCAGCACAAGATATCAGTTGCAACCTTATAGCCACATCTCGGATAAGTATGAATACCTTCCTGGACTCCACGCCTAGCTTCCCAGCTTTTTCAGCCACTTCCGATGCGTTTGCGTTTAAGAGTAGCTTTACCCGTCGCACAGAACTTCCCGAGAGTTACGACCACGGAATGAGTTGGAGATCAACTCGACCGTTCACACCATGGTCACTCGTGCGCTTTTTTAATTTTCTTTCCAGACAATGGTCGACTGATTAATTCTCGTTTTCACAGTCCTGTCAAGTACCCTCAGGAAACGAGATGCAAACGGAGGATCCCATCCCCCCCAGCCATTATGAAGATTTTACAAAGGTATCCGATCCCAAGGAGGATATGTCCATGGATGTAGAAGATCAAGACATGTTCAATACCGAAACGTACGCACAAGACATGCTCAGTACCGAAACGCACACACAAGACATGACCAATACCGAACCGTACGCACAAAACCTGTTCGATATTGAAATGCACGCACAGAACACGTTCGATACCGAAACGCACGCACAAGACCTGTTCGGTACCGAAATGCAAGAACAAGACCTGTTCGGTACCGAAACGCACACACAAGACCTGTTCGGTCCCGAAATGTATGCACAGGATATGTTCGGTACCGAAACGTGCGCACAAGATATGTTCGATACCGAAACGCACACACAAGACATGTACAATCCCGAAACGTACGCACAAAACACCTACAATCCCGAAACGTACACGCAAGACCTGTTCGATACCGAAACGCACACACAAGACATGTACAATTCCGAAATGTATGCACAGAACACGTTCGATACCAAAACGTACGCACAAGACCTGTTCGATACCGAAACGCACACACAAGACACGTACAATTCTGAAACGCATGCACAAGACCTGTTCGATACCGAAACATACGCCCAAAACACCTACAATACCGAAACACATGCACAGAACACTTTCGATACCAAAACGTCCGCACAAGACCTGTTCGATACCGTAACGTACGCACAAAGCACCTACAATACCGAAACCTATGCTCAAGACCTGTTCAGTCCCCAAACGCACACACAAGACCTGTTCGATACCAAAATGCACACACAAGACATGTACAATCCCGAAACCTACGCACAAAGCACCCACAATACCGACACCTACACACAAGACCTGTTCAGTACCCAAACGCACACACAAGACCTGTTCG
Source organism: Chroogomphus rutilus (assembly GCA_003314275.1). Taxonomy (NCBI): domain Eukaryota; kingdom Fungi; phylum Basidiomycota; class Agaricomycetes; order Boletales; family Gomphidiaceae; genus Chroogomphus; species Chroogomphus rutilus. The sequence goes on along the minus strand of QLPI01019344.1, from coordinate 12,641 downwards.
ATATCGAAACGCACACACACGACATGTACAATCCAGAAACCTATGCACAAAGCACCTACAAAACCGAAACCTATGCTCAAGACCTGTTCAGTCCCCAAACGCACACACAAGACCTGTTCGATATCGAAACGCATACACACGACATGTACAATCCAGAAACCTACGCACAAAGCACCTACAATACCGAAACCTATGCTCAAGACCTGTTCAGTACCCAAACGCACACACAAGACCTGTTCGATACCGAAATGCACACACAAGACATGTACAACCCCGAAATGCACACACAAGACATGTACAATCCCGAAACGTACGCACAGAACATGTTGGATACCAAAACGTACGCACAACACACCTACAATACCGAAGCGTACGCACAAGGCCTGTTCAGTACCGAAACGCACACACAAGACATGCGCCTTAACGAAACGTACGCACCTTTCCGTTGATAATATAGCGAGACGCTGGCTGATGCTTCTTCGTAGGTTTGCTCAACCCCCAGTTGAAGAAACTTATGTCGATCCTATCTTCCAATCTACTGGTATTTCAGCATATATGTATGCATGGCGCAATAGCTCCGCAGCGCAAGTCGTCAAGGATGAGCCTTTGAATAAATATATCCCTGACATGATGGATGTCGATGACGAGCCTTTTGGTTATGGTAAATCCGTGGTGTCCGCCATCCGAAATTGGTTTGGAGAACTCACCAGACTTCCATTCGATATGTACATGGACATGGTATACGCGGACCACACCAATGAGATGTCACCTCAGCCTTCCATCAACGACACCTGTTTGGCATTCTCATTCGTGTATTTTTTGAGCGGACCTCTTTGAGGAGTGGAAAGGGGGTTTATTGGGCCCGGGTGTTTGATCACAGTGAGGGTTTAGTGGTCAGTCGCTGTTTTCTCTTCTTTGACTTCATCATCGTTTTGCTGATTTTCAGTTCCCTAGTTTTCAGTGGTGTGGTGAGCGGACCTCTTTGAGGAGTGGAAAGGGGGTTTATTGGGCCCGGGTGTTTGATCACAGTCAGAGTTTAGTGGTCAGTCGCTATTTTCTCTTCTTTGACTTCATCATCATTTTGCTGATTTTCAGTTCCCTAGTTTATAGTGGTGTGGTGAGCGGACCTTTTTGAGGAGTGGACAGGGGGTTTATTGGGCCCGGGTGTTGGATCACAGTCAGGGTTTAGTGGTCAGTCACCATTTTCTCTTCTTTGAATTTATCATCATTTTGCTGATTTTCAGTTTCCCTAGTTTATAGTGGTGTGGTGAGCGGACCTCTTTGAGGAGTGGAAAGGGGGTTTATTGGGCCCGGGTGTTTGATCACAGTCAGAGTTTAGTGGTCAGTCGCTATTTTCTCTTCTTTGACTTTATCATCATTTGCTGATTTTCAGTTCCCTAGGTTTACAGCGGTGTGATGACTCGTTATGTGTAGATTCCACTATCCCGAAGGGATGTACACAGCAAGTATACTCATGGTGAGTCTTTTCCACCCGCCCAAGTCATGAAACACCTGTGGATCGTTGAATACCTATTCTCACAGTTCTGCCGTCACTTGATATATTTGCCCAGCTTGGTTTCTTCATACATATATATGATCCAAGTAAGTGGCTTTTCCAATGTGCTGTCAACGCGGCAGCTGATATTCTTAATGCATCAGTTTAGGTTTCCGAGTATCAGGCTTGATTCGGATCTCGAATAATGTACATTATAATGCTATACTTGAACGATACTATTACATTACTGCACTTAATATCCATGGCCTCGCCGTGCTTGATTGCTAGATATTGTTTCGCAGGTGCATGGTGCATGTGACATCTAAGTCACACTTTGGCACAATAGCTTGGATATGCGACGGTCGACAGATTGAACAAAGGGGCCGTAGATCGAGCCTCGTCCTCTCATTTCTCATCCATTCCACAGCGTTGTAGCCATCCCCGCACACATTAAACATATATAACTCACATCATCCATTTTTCCACCATACACGATGCCTCGACCGCCACCTCGCCCTCTCTGCTTACCAGAATTGGTATCCAATTCTCAAAAACGCGCAGACTTTGTTCTTGCTAATCCTCCCAAATACGGGCCATCTTCGTCCCGTTTGTCAACGTATAGCGATTCGTCCTTTGCGCGTGTGCCCCCTTCTCCTACATCAAGCAACGACGCCGATTCGCATCGTGCGTCAGGCGCAACATTCGCTAGTCTGACTTCTCCTGCAACACCTACTAGCTCAAGAACAAGCTTGAGCGTGCACCACTTATCTTGGAATGGAGATAATGCCAATGGTTCTGCCATAAATGGTGGGCTGCTTTCCATGCCAGGAACCAGCAGTGAAGGCAAGGGTTGGAGTTTTGGCAAGCTCAGCCTTGGAGGTGGAACGTCAGTTATTAGGCAGAAGCCACGGACCTCATGGTCAAGTGCTTTTGTCAACACAAAGTCATGGTTCGGTAGTGCCTCCCTAACCGAATCTGTAGAGGCGATACCCTCGGCTTCAAGCCAGAAGGAGATCAAGTGTGTATATGTATATTGCATATTGTGGGACATGCGTTCACGATGTCATTCTCTGCCTGCAGGCTATCTCCAAGTATGATTGCAGCTTCCACATCAACGCACTCGATGTCAACCCGTTCGGTTTCCTCTCCATATCCCTCTACATCCAACACACCTATACCTTTACCAACATGTAGCGTTGATACCACCCGATTACCCAGAGTAGGGACAGGCCTGCGGTACTACTCCGAACAGAATCCTGCTCCGCCTGACGCTCGCGTTCAGATACCTGACCCAATGTATTCTCAAGATCAACCGCAGTCACCAACTCCTCCAGTTCAACAAGGTGCCAATGATCTTAACTCCACATTTTCAGTTTCATCTGTTGGCAATTGTATTAAAGAACTGCCTGCGATCCCCCACATGACAGATCATGTTCCATCTGCCAACCAGGAAGCAGCTATGTTACGCAAAGGTGACATGTGCCCACTGTCACCTCCACCGACACCACCAGACCATGCGCACGAGAACAATGTCCCACGTATTAGAGTTAGCTTCGGAGAGGGCTCATGATTCTTACCAAATGTTCATCATGTGTATGTGCTCAAGCAGTTTAAACATGTACTTGTACGACTGATACCTTCGTCATCATACACTCGGATAATTCTTTCCTGATGACCTCATAGAAATTATTGGAATACTACAGACAGAGCGCAACAAAGACAGCCACTACAATGATGTAAGATACACAATGAAAGCCAAAAATTATAACAGAATCCTGCAATTTCGCTATGCCTCTCCCCTAGGTGGAGGGTGACCATAATGATTGTTGTAGTAAGGTGGCATACGTGGATGCACAGGTGATCGCGGTCTCACCAAGTCAGAGCGTGAGGATACTGAGCCATAGCTGGTATATGAACCGTTCATGTTCTGTGGTTGTACTGGCATCCCGGTGGACGAGGCAGCGTGAAAAAGAGGAGCTTGATATGGAGAGTGAGGCGGCGCAGGAATTGGGATGCGCACCAGTCCCCAACCATTTGCTCCAGACGGTGCAGGTTCTCCATACCTCGCGTTGCTTTTTCCATTTAGCCCTGCCCCACTTCCGCCTTCAGAGCTAAAGGTTCCAACACCGTTTGCGTAGCCTCCATACCCACCCGAACCTGGACCTGAACTTGGACCTGAACTTGGACCTGAACCAGATGGAACACCAAACCGCGGTTTCTTCCATGAGCAAGAAACCTCAGGTGCATCGTCTGTCTCCTTCTCCTTGCGCTTTTGAGAAGGCTTTGGGGGTGGCACGTCGTCGTCCGAATCGAGAGTTAGGTCAATGACTTCGTTTGAAGAACTTGCTTTCGATGGTGGCGGTGAGCGCCCGGATCGACCCCGACTTGATGCGAACGAAAAAGTTTGGGAAGTCGTACCACTCCTTGGAGATAGCTCTCGTTTAACAATCCTTTCTTCGTCGTCTTCGGAATCACTGAGAGTGATGACTTCCGGTAGAGCGGACGCATTGGAAGGCTTCGATGGAGGGGATGACGATGAAGTGGGAACAGGAGCGTGAATCTCAGAATCTTTATTCGGCGGGACAGATTTGACAACTTCATTGGTCGACAGATGCTCGGCTCGCCATCCTTCAGATGCAAACTTGTTATCCGAAGTATGCCATTCACCGTCGGCCTCCACAACAACGTCCTCTACACTCTCAGGAGTGTTGACCAAGATTCGATCGAAATAACTGCACTCGTAGCCTGAGTAAGTAAAGAGCTTGAAAAATAATAGGAGAGCGAACCCGTCGACAATCAGCTCTTCTACATTGAGAATCTTTTCGCAAACAGGGCACAGCCAAGTAGTCGTTTGCTCCATCATGGCGAACCAACTCGTAGCATCGAAGCATTGGGCGTGAGGACAGTGAATCGACCGACAGGGCGTATTAACTCTCATGTAGCTTAGCTGCAGCAATCATCAACAAAAGAAATGCTTTGATCTTCGCTTGACTTACAGGGCATTTTAACGACATCTTTTGCGGCCCTGCAATGATGTCATCATCAAAGGTGGCGGACTGCACCACTAGTGACTACAATCAGCTTTGGGATATTTGAATGATGATTGTAAACCAACTCTTTTGCCGGATATCACTCTCACTTTTGTACTTTCCTTTCTTCAATTTCTCAACCAGTTGCTCTACAGTCGTGACCTCCACAAGGTACACAACAATGTAGAATTTCTGTCAAAGAAAAGACAATTGAATACTATGATGTGTCTGTGCCTCCGAACATCGTCACGGACCTTGTGTTGCACTGGTTGTTGACTATTAACGTATACCATTTCCACACGATTTGCTACCTGAGAGGTGAGCCTGATAGCCTTGCCGAGGTCTGGGGGAGGAGCAGTGCCTGGTTTTTTCTTGAGACCCTTGAGATTGGCATTGAGTTGAACGCTGTTGACTCGCACTTCACAAGTAGCCGGAAATTCAATTGGACATGGTGCTTCGGATCGAAACCCAGTATGGTGATGGACATGATAGAGAGAGGAAGTACAGAAAAGACGCAATTGATGCTTGGAACTTATGGGACAAAACTTTGTTAGCCACGAACAACCCAAATACGTTGAAGGCGCACTTGGTTGTTTGGAGCATGCCGAGTTGTTCTGAGGTAAGGGTAAAGCTAAGAATTTGAGACCGCCTATCCATGTGACTGGTAGATTCTGATAGAGCCATTCAGTTAGCACATGTTCATATCCACATTTGTCCTTGAAAAGAGCAAGCTCGACTTCACCGATAACGAACCTGGACACTCAATGACTTGGGAAACCGGCTGAACGACCCGGTAGAATGGAGATGACCTGAAGCGAATGCCTTTGACGATATCAGGAGTAGTGGATAATATAATAGCGACTAATAGCGACTGGAACTAACCAGGTTTCACAGATGGTGAGGAAGGAGCAGAGGAAGGAGCTGCTTTCCGTGGCGGCGCATAGGCATCATATCGTAAGTGAGGAGGACCAGTTCCAGCAGGTGGAGGGTACGATAAATTGCCATTAAGCTTATGTGGACTGCTTGCCGGAAATGTTGGTTGTGGGTGAAGACCACCAGGTATTTCAGGGGGAATAGCATAGTAATTATACCTGAGTTGAAGAAGGGTGTCAATCCACATGTACGTTTCCCAACGGATGTATAGAATGCTCTCAATGAAACCTCTCGACCACTCATGACGGGTGACTGAGGACAATGATCATGGCTCCGATTGTGACGACAGAGTAGCACCCACAGATGGTGTAGAAGGCTGGAAACACGTTTACTCACTGGCCAGTGTCCCGAACTTGGTCAAGGACCGCTTTGGCGCGAAGCCACTTGTCAAGCTGGTTATTTTCTCGCCATTCAACCATGGCCTTCGTCATACGGTCAATGAGATCTTGTTTTTTTCCCGACTTTGGAATGGTGACGCGACATTGATCTGTCCAACCGGAGATTATAGATTGGAGTTTAGCAACTGTATTGTGACGTATGCTGTTCTTATGACTCTGCAAAAAGTGAGAGATGTAGACATTAGACTGAAGGGGTAAATACTTGTGCTCACCTCAAAGTCCGCCCATGAGCTTGAGCTAGCCATTAGAGAGAGGGTGTGAACAGGGAAGCTCTCAGCGGCGAGACCGCTTCGGAAGATTCCGCGGCGTCCGAAAGTCTGACCAGAGTAATAATGTTGACACCAGCAGAATACGACAAGATGAGCAAGGAAGATCGCGAGGTTCGCCTTAAATTTTACCTCACTCTAGTTTAGGATATTGATTAGTTGGACAGGCGTACGATAAGGCGCAGAGAGAGAAGGAAGCTGCAGAGCAAGCAGGCACGGGACATCTTAATTCAGTCATGTCTTTAGTCCTGACCCTTCTATCTGACAGCACTTCCTTATACATGGAGACAAGAGCTTGGAGAAGTCTCAATGATCATTCCTGTACCGCCGGGAACTCGAGCGAAGAACTTAGACATCGTTATTCAAAAGAACAAGTTGCGTGTTGGGCTCAAAGGCCAGGACCCTATCCTAGACGGCGAACTTTGTAAAGACATAAAAGTCGATGACAGCACATGGACTCTGGGTGCGCTGAAATCCCCATCGCAAGGTTAAGAGGTCTGATGCGCCTTGGAAAGTCGACCAGGAGGCAGTCCATATCCATCTGGAGAAGGTCAACAAGCAGCGATGGTGGGAGAACGTTCTCACTCACCACCCAAAGATCGATACAACGAAGATTCAGCCCGAAAATAGTAAACTTAGCGATCTAGATGGTGAAACCCGGTGAGCACTGTACGATTCAGCGACAGTGAAGCAGTCTCATTTGTCATATAGAGGCATGGTGGAGAAGATGATGGTGCGTATTCTCATCTCAAGGTAGATGATGATGCTAATATACGACCATTCTTTAGTTCGATAATCAGCAGAAGGTAAGGCTTGTTCCGTGTAACTTAACTCTAGTTTCTCATTGTACGCAGCAACTGGGAAAGCCAACCTCGGATGACATCAAAAAGATGGAGGTTAGTCCTACTGAAATTCGCTCAAGTTTCCCTGTTTATTCCATCCTAGGCCATCAAAAAGTTCCAAGCAGCTCATCCTGAGATGGATTTCTCAAAGGCAAAGATCTCCTGAGCCATATATCCAGCTGCCCAATTCCATGTTTTCGTGTTTTTAGCATTGCAGTATCTACCATGTATGGCCATACTTCTTGGTTGCAGCCGCTTTTCATCTACGTTGTCCCGTCACGTGCCTTGTGATAGACATTTTGCTTTGAACCCATGTCTTGATATGAGCATTATTTGGGCACTTCGCCACTGTCAGTCTCTTGTTCGTTATACATCGACTTTACGTCGCTTCGCCACTCCCGCGCAATTAGAACCTATAATCCTTCGGCCATATCAAGAATCATGCTTGGAGACGTGCCTAGAAGCTTTGAGAAGGGGCGTCCGACGGATTGGCGTGTCCTTGCCTACAGGGGCGGGTAAAACTACAGTATTCGTATCCTTGATCTCAAAGATACCTCCAAGAGGTGATAAACGCGCCAAACGCGCTCTGGTCATAGTGAACAGTATTGAACTAGCCCGTCAGACTGCAGCTCAAGTGGAAAGATTGTTTCCGGAACTGTCAGTAGAAATAGAGCAGGGAACAAAACACAAAGCCTCGGGAGCTGCAGATGTGTGAGTACGCCTTGCAATTATTTAACTGTGTTATTTTTACATCTTACACTGTACAGCACGGTTGCAACGTATCAAACCTTGCTTCAGGCCACAAGACTCGCTAAATTTGACCCTCAAAGTCTCAAGGCAGTGGTGGTGGACGAAGCACACCATGCAGCGGCAGCATCGTACGTTCAGCCATTTACCCGTTATCTGACGCGTTATTTACTTTTCGCAGATATCGTCGCATACTAGGATACTTTAATCCCTCAGTCAGAACAGAAATCATAGTTCCTCCTTCTCCGGAAGAAAGGATGACATCAATTCCCATAATTGGTTTCTCCGCTACTTTCGGTCGACATGATGGCCTTTCACTGGGAGCCGTATTCGAAGAAATTGTTTATCACCGTGATTTCTTACAAATGATCAAGGAGCAGTGGTAAGCATTTCATATGGAGTCTGTTTCACTGTTCACACCTTCTCTTAGGCTCTGCAATGTTCGATTCACATCTGTACGAGCCCAAATTGACTTATCCAACGTGACAGTTAACACTCGGACGGGTGACTTCAATGCAACCAGTCTCGCACACGTAATAAACACAGCAACAGTCAATAAGCTTGTTGTACAGACCTGGCTCGATAGAGCCGGTACGTTTCTTAATGTTTCGCACTTGCTCTAGTTACTGATCATACCACAGTAACGCGAAAGTCGACCTTGGTGTTCTGTGCAAACCTAGCTCACGTACGAGATCTCACAAACGCGTTTCGCACTGCGGGTGTCGACGCTCGATATCTATATTCTGGGACCCCGATAGCAGAGCGCAAAGCGCTAATCCATGCGTTCAGAAGTGGCGATTTTCCCATCTTGGTTAACTGTGGTAAGAGGGGTAATTATACCATGGTGCTGGGTCTGAGCAGTTATCAGCGATTCTCACTGAAGGAGCTGACATTCCCAATATTGATTGCGTCATAGTGGCCCGGCCCACTCGTTCTAGGAATGTTTTTGCTCAAATGGTACATCGTGTCCCAGTACTTGTCGTTTTCGCTTTTGCTTATTATGTAGATTGGTCGAGGGATGAGGCTTTCGCCTAGTACTGGCAAGACAGATTGCCGTATTATTGACTTTGTGGATAGTAATTCACGAGTCTCGGGCATAGTATCAACACCAACACTTTTTGGGTTGGAACTTGAGGAAGAAATTCAAGGTGCTTTTGATACACTGCAACGTCTATCTTTTTCGCGTCATACCTATTATGCAGATGAGACCATTGATTCTTTGGAAGAGCGTGCGGAGCAGCTATTGGTCGCTGACACTCCTGTTGCCGGGTTCTCTGCGGATGAAGTCCCGGACCCAAAGTCTGTTACGTACGTCGACTATGATAACCCATTTGTGAGTCTTTTTCTTACACTACCGTCCACTTTAGAACTTTTTATTGTTTAGTCTCTGGTCTATGGAGCGTCTGGTTCCCCACATATAGCAACTCTAAGTAGTTATGCATGGGTTGCATGCGGGGATGATGTCTACGTGTTAGAATGTCTGGGGAGGGGTTACATTCGGGTAGAATCATTACAAGGAAACGACACTAGTAAAGGTGTGTTTATCCGTTGCTGAATTTGGGATTGGTTTTACTAGCATTCGTAGGCCAGGCAGCATTCCACGCACACTACACTGCAGCATCACCAGGTCCAGTAAACCAAAGAATATCCTCTAGTCCTTACCGTCGAAATCGAACAATACTCACTGCCCAAACTCTTAGCGACGCTGTCCGAGGCTGTGATACGTTTGCTAGAGAGAAGGTTATGTTTGGTGGTTTGAGTATGGGGTATGTATGAGTTGCCATGTTTCTCATATTGTTTAATAATATCCTCTGCACAGGCTCTTCCGCAGCGCAAAATGGCGGAGGGCGCCGGCCTCCCCAAATCAGAAGAAGTTCATGGCCAAACGTTGGGGTCTTGCCAAAACAGGCGGTGAAGCAGATTCAAATCCCAGATTCGATCAGTTAACGAAAGGCCAGGCTGCCAACATCATAACTCGTCTGAAACATGGTGCACAGGTTGGATATACATGCCTGTGACAAACACTTCACTAATTTTACTATACAAGGCACGTTACAACAACAAACTGAAAGAAGCATCAAAAATAGCCCAAGCATTAGAGAAAGAGTCGCGACGTCGCGCCCGTGAACAGGTTCGAGTGGGACCATTACCGATGACAAGCAATCTCACTCCTTGAATTAATTAATCACATTGGTTTGGATATGGTTCTGCATAATAATGGTGACACTGCCTCAGAACTCATCAAAGCCAGTCGTGCTGCCCTTTGAGCACAGTCGATAGCTTTATCTAGGCCATTCGGTGTGCTCAAGGCATGATCTTTCACAATAGATACCAGCAGAGCCCCGACAAAGGAATCCCCCGCTCCAGTGACATTCACTAAAGCATTGGGTTCGATTGGTAAGGCAGGATAATGCTTCAGCACCAATATGCTGTTTTTGCCTTTGGCCACAAGTTGACGATGTTCCGGCCGAGTACGTTCCAGAGACCATTCACCGCTCAAGGCCGCTTCCCCCTCGACACGCATAGCCACGAAGACGCCTGAGGAGTCATATGAGCTGTAACCATTAATATCCTTCCAGTGACTGACCTTTTTTGCCACATTTGATGAACAAATGTTGGAAGAAAGGTAGCAAGCTAATGGCCATATAGGGAATTCCATCCTGGAAGAGATTGAACTCATGAGGTATTGAACTTTGATGCCGGGACAGCAATGCGAGGTCAGAGCGATATTGCTCTCCCAGACCCAGGTCATCCATAACAGACCACCACTGAGATCTGTTGGATAAATCATCTGAAGATAAACGTATCTCTCGAAAAAGTCGTTGCAGTTCCAACTGATTTGGTGACGCAAATGTTACGGGTGATGAATGAAAGTGTTGATCCCCCATGTCATTCAGAGCAGCTAGGACCGATGCAGACTTTGGGACTGAAGTGGGCTCAAAAAATGCTGTTCAATGAATCAGTTTCGCGTATTACAATCGAAATACCATACGGACTAGGTATCTGACGCTGGCAACAGAACTGCAGCAGCGATGATATTAGATCTGAGCTCAAGTTGGCATCGAAAGCGACAATTTTTGGTGCGTGTTTCTGTATCATGTCAATGATCTATAGACGGAACAAATCAAGATAGACACGGGGATTATGACAAGAAGGACATACACGATTGGAGTCGAGGGCTGCCACAATGGACATATCAGCCACACCAGCTACAAGGTCGCCTGTGAGATCGAGGTGCATATTACACACAGCCGAGCTTAGAGTCTTGTTCACATTAGTGAGAAAGCCGTCAGTTCGCATGCCTAGCCTTCGAGCATTGCCTATAATGAAGCTAGCAGCCAAGTCATTACCGATGGGGGAGACTAAGAGAACTTCGTGAGAGCCGGATCCGCTAGAACTTGAACTGATACGGTGTGCCGCCTCGGCAATATTTCGCGCTACTCCCCCAGATGAAAAAGTGACTTTTCCGGGATGTGTCGAACGAGCAGCGAGCGAGGCCTGATCAACTGATGGCTGGTCAGGTTGAGAAACCACGTCTAGGGCAGCTGCTCCAACAACAAAGATGGTGGGTTGGGACTGAACGGGATGAGCATCGATTTACTGTCTTCGATACAATAAAAGCAATATAACACACATAGGTGCCTGGGCATGTAGACGGTGTCGAGACGGTATCGTCCTGGTACAAAGCCTTGGGAGCAGGATATTGGTTCAAAACCGGTGTCTACTACAAATGGTTGGGTATTGTAATAACAAGAAAGGTCGCAATGACCCACGTTCGATTTCTTAACCTCTTCGTAGTGAAGTTTGGCGTACTCGGCGGCAATTCTTCCTCCTACATAAGCGGTGTTCTCTATGAGAGCTACATCTGAATGGCGAGCGGCACAATGAGTTTACAACAGGTTGCAAAAAAAAATTGAAGCTCACTGCTCGGAATTGATCTGCCTTGCGTAAGCTCTCCAACGCGACGAAGAATCCACGGCGTCGCGGCCTTTCCACTCCTGCTTACACCGTTCTCTTCTGATTCTCTGACAGCCCTTTCCACAGCTTCTTGTATTTCTTCAGCTGCCCCTGCATGCTCCTCCGGGATTGGAACCGCGAATAGCATACCACTTTGTAAACCGAGACGACGTCCTGCATCTAGTAAACAAATGGGTCAGTCTACCTATATCAATAGTCACGGTGTGCGGGTAACGTGCTAATAATATTTGCAGCTGCTTGAGGGGAATCGACCCGCCAAGGACTCTACAAATGTGTCTTTAGCACTTTCTTTTCGGTCATGGTATATTATGTTAACCTGATAGCCCGTTTTTGGACTATAGAAACCGGGAAAATCAGAATTTGAGCCATACGTTATCACCGAGACTCCATGGGTTTCCTGTAATTTTTATACATTCGCTATCTGAACATGTACCTAAAGAGGGCTCACAAGATATTCGAGTGTGCGGCCAATGTCAAGAATGGACTTTATGCCAGCAGAGACGACAGCAATAGGCGTCCGTCCTAACTTGCAAGGAAATCAGCACGCATGAGCCTGTACAGCAAAATTAAACACCTCAGTGAGATCAGCAGAAACATCCCAGCTAAATTCTCCACCGCGATGGACACCTCCCAAGCCACCAGTAGCAAAAACCTAACGTCACTTCCAGGCTGCATCGGAAGCATATATATCATCTACAGCTCACATGAATGCCGACGAGAGAGGCTATAAGTGATGTGGCAGCAATAGTTGTGCCGCCTGATTTTCCAAGACCCACAGCAGTTGCCAAGTCGCGTCGAGAGAGCTTCACAAGATCTGGATTATTACCGCTCGCAAGGATTTCCAGTTGTGACCTTTGCAGCCCAACTACTATTCGACCAGCGAGAACACCAATGGTGGCTGGGATGGATCCCGCAGATCTGACTTTGCTTTCTACTGAGAGGGCAGTCTCTAG
>QLPI01019341.1:0-13343 GCA_003314275.1 Chroogomphus rutilus | reverse complement strand
CCGTAAGCAGAATGCAGGCCTATCAACGCGCTCAAATGCAACACTCGGTGGTACTGGAGTTCCTTCATGAACGTATCAGGGGCCATGTCGGCTGGGACATAGTATATTTGAATTAGTCCCAGCTGGATGGCATGGCGTATGAAGTGGTATCGATTATCAATTGTAGAAATACTGACATAGCCAATGAGGAAACATTAATGTGTCGGCGTGACAAACCGTGTCACCACGCGTCACTCTCATATGATATTTCTGTTGGGTGTATAGTGCACTCCACCCCTGAGAACACAATCTACAATATATTTGCATTTTCGGTTGATATTGGTATCATTCTGTGCGCTTTTAAATTCTGATATTTTTCTTCATTTATTTGTATTTTTACCCTCAAAATTGAGGGAGATATTGTGATTTTATGTGTACGATACTTACGGGCGCTTGCCCACGTACGCGTGGCCGGCTCCCTGGATAGGGACCGGTAGCCTGGCTTAAACCTTCGATAGGGTCAGGAGCCGGTTCTATTATATATGCGAGTGAAACATCCACTTGCGTATGCTTCCCTCCTCAGTGGTTGACTACACTGAGGAGGTGAGTTGTATAGTATAATTCACGTAGTACTAAGGCTGATTTTCTTTCTTTTCACTCTGTAAGAAAATTAATTAGGTATATTCTTTGAATATATTCTCAGTGGTTGACTACACTGAGGAGAAAATTAATTAGATTGTCCAATAACTTCTCTGAACTACTGTACAAAGTTGTCATAATCTCTATAATTTCTTGTCGTTTGCTGTAACTGGCTCTTGTGCAGTCGCAAGAGCAGCTTATTTTGTTCTCCATTTATATTATTTATTGTTCTCAAGATTATATAAAGTAGATACTCTTGTTTCTTTACCTCAGTGGTTTGAAACCTTTGTGCAGACACTGAGGTTACCTGTACAGCTATCAAATCTAATATCAATCTGTTTTGTCTGTGGGTGATACCCATCATACTTAGTGGTGATGGAGATTGCTGAAAGGTTGTCAAGGTGGGTTGTCAGTGGTTTTACAAGTGGTCAGGCAATTTCAGCAAGGAACATGCAGATCCAGAGGGCCTCCTTGGCAGTGTGAGTTGCTGCAATATATTCTTCTTCTGTTGTTGATAGTGCAATGATGGGCTGCTTCTTTGAGCTCCAGGACACCATGTCTCCATCAATAAGGAAGATATACCCTGAGATAGAGTGACAGTGTTCCTGTGAGGTCCAGTCTGCATCTGAGTAAGCCTCTAGCCCTTCTTGTAATCCCCCAATCACAAGGCATGTGTCCTTTGTACCTTTTAGGTAGCAGAAGACTTGTTTGACCACCTCCCAGTGTAGTCTCCTGGGGTTCTGCACAAACTGAGCCAGGAATGAGATGGCAAATGAGATGCCAGGGCATGTGCCCAGTGCTGCATACATGAGGGACCCAATGGCCTCTTGGTATGGCATGTCTTGCATATCATGGTACTCCCAAAGGGTAGAGGGGGATTGGGATTTGGATAGTTTATGGTAGGGGTTGAGTAGTGTGCCAAGTGGGTGTGCACCCTGTAAGTTGAAACACTCAAGGATTTTCTGTATATAGGCATATTGCAAGAGTAACAGATGTAATGCTCCTTCCCAGGAGCTTCATACCTTTTTGCCTAGTACATGTAGACAGTCACTGTAATTGGAGCATTGAGGTGCACACCATCAATATTGGTTTATTCAAGCTCCCAGTCATTTCTGACTGCTATGGTAGCTATGATGCAGATGGCAGAAAACTTAGCAGTAGGGGAGAAAGTTTCATTAGTCTATTCCCTTTGTCTGGGAAAATCCTTATGCAATAAGCCATGTCTTATGTCCTATAACTTTACCACTGGCATCATGCTTGTAATAAACACAAGCTTGCTGCCAATGATCTTTGTACCATCTAGGGGCTTAATCAAGTCCCAAGTCTCTAACTCTGCATGTTGGTACAGTTCCCACTTGATGGACATGTCTTACTATAGCCAGTCATGAAGGGAATGCAAGTCATTGATATTTTTTGGATCATTCCCTGTGTCATGCATCATCACTGCCATTGAGTACTCGAAGGGGTAGCACCCCTCCCTCAAGGTCAACAGTAGTACCCTCCTCCTGCTCTGTCAGGGCAACCAGAGTAGTGTTGCTAGTGGGAATTAGCAGACCTCAAAGGTATGTAGGTACATTTGCATATCCTGTACTACTGCTGGTGCCATCAGTGATTCCATCCATATATGCAGATGCTTTATACATGATAACCTCTGCCTTGTGACAGGTTCTGATGGGGGATCTGCAGCATCAAATCCTTCAAGGGGGTTGATCTGTACAGAGTCTGCAGATTCTAAAGTTAGGCCTGGTAGTCTAAAAAAAGGTAGTAGGGGTTGTCCATGGAGGGCACTACTGATGTTCTAACTGCCTTGAGGGGCAAACTCCCCTTTAATCAGTTTATTAGCAGAAGTATTGAGAACAGGGACATCAAATGTCACATTGTGCCCCACTATGATATGGCATTTCTCAGGCCAGTAAACCCTGTACTCTTTGCTCTCATTACTGTATCCTACTCATCTCCCTTCCTCTGACTTAAAGTCTAGTTTACTACAGTACTCTTTTAGGACAAACATCCTTACTCCCTACTCTGATAGATTGAGATCAGGTTTTGAGCCATGTACAAGCTTGTATGGCATTTTGCCATCAAGTATGCATGTTGAGGTTTGATTCTTGAGCCATACTATATGCTGGACCAACTCAATCTACAAGAACTTCAGTAGACCTACTGTGAGATACATTGACCATGCATGCTCTAGCAGGGTCTTGTTCAAACACTCTGACATGTTATTCTCCTCTGGCAGTAAGGTTTTGTACTATCCCCTTAGATTTCAGATAGGCTATGAACTCATTAGATAGGTATTCCCCACTACGTATCAAGTATATGATACTGAGCCTTGGTTCACTCAGCCATACCAACTGAACATCTAATGTCTAATTCTACGAACAAGTGATCAAGTCAATTCACAAGTCATATAGTACATTGGTCTTAGTTTGGTACATTCAGCACTTCTATTTGGTTCGCTTCATCTTTCATTCCTTTTACTCCACTGATAGTTTTATGCCTTACTTTGGTATGTTCACTTATGCCTGATCATACTTAACCATCTTGTCTCTGTCAAGACCATGATACCGAGCTCCAGTTCACTCGGTAGTACCAACTGATTGACTCTTACTGTTTAATCTCACACCAGTGACAAGTCATTCCTCACTAGTATATGGTCTCGGCTCGGTACATTCGGCTCATCATTTGGTTCACTTTCCTCATCTCACCCCCTCCATTCATTGTTATCCTTTCATTCTCCTTCTTTCCCTACAACCAATCTCCTTAGGGACATTTACTACTTGCCTATTATTTGGTCATGGTCCTATTGTTTTATATCCAGCCATTTTCCATTGTTCTATTCTCACTCACTCTTTTTATTCTCGGTCATACTTTATTATTCTATTCTCATCCACATTTCTTGTTCTATTCTTGATCATTGTGGACAATACCTCCACATGATTCTTCATACCTTATTGTTCTCCATTCCTTGTGCCACCCTATTCCACATCTCACTTCTTAACCTATATAAGTAGTGGATGTATGTAGATGGTTCTTCATTCTGGAAATCAACTAGGTTTACGCCTTCTTGTCCTCCCTTCTCCTGTCTAAAGTCTATTACTTGGGCCAACACTCTCGGCTTTCTTCCAGGAATATCTTCTGTTGTTATAGCCCATGCCTTCAACAACCCACACTAACCCCCACAACCACCCTCCCCTATTCCGAGACCTTTCCGACCAAAAGGACGAAGGATCGTTTTCCGTGATCTCCGTCCCTGACAAGTCCGACTGAGAATCCGCGTTCCCGCTTCCGTTTCCGTCATGACCGAAACACCATCCCCGAGTCTGTCTCCGACCGAAGACTCAATACTTTGATAACCGACGCGCAGGACCATCGCGTACCTCACTCCCTTGTTCTCTCTTTTATATCGACCCCTTGTACTCTCCTTTCCCTTGTTTTATGACCGGCAAAGATAATACAAGGATAGTCACATGTATATAGTCTTCCAGTCGACTAGACTGTTCGCTAGTACGAAAATCAACTTAGTCCACCCCACCTAGTTTCCGATTCATTTCCGGTAAACTCCCATCCCCTCTCCGAAATTAGGGACAGACGATCGAGGAGGGCGCAACACATAAGTTGAAGCTGAGTCCCTTCGACCTCGAACACCTCAGTGACCGGATTGAACTATTCCGCGACCTACCCTAAGTTCCCGGCGCCTCCGTCCCCGTCCGTAGTCCATCCGACTTCCGTCTCGGTCCTCGGCCCTATTACGGACTTTTGCACTAACCCGGATAACCCCTCCGGAAGTGCTAGCTAAGCGCCTGACACGCGGACTTAACATCTGTCCCAAATCAGTGGCACACACGTAAAGTAGGGTGCAATGCATGAGCACGTTGAAGCCAAGCTACTATAACCAGCCTGCAGGACTTGGCTGCTTCTTGCCATCATTGTGAAGCTGGCACTATTACTATAATGCCCAGCCCATGCATCGTTGGCAATACTGGCACCTGACAGTCTCCATGTTCATTTATTTTATATTCATTTCTTATGCTACCCTGTTGGTCATTTATCCTGTTATTTTGACTATAAAAGTGACACACCTTCATGTATGTATTCTCTATTCATGCATATCTGCCCTCATCTCCAGCTCAAAGCACATGGATGCATTCTCCTTTTCAGGTTAATCCTGCTCATCTCATGTAGTCATGTTTCTATTTCAGCCAATCTTACCTATCCACCTACCCTTATTCTATTGAACCTCTGCTGCTAATCTTCAGCCCTCTGACTGGACATCACACCCACCATTCACTGGTCACAACTTCACCTGACCTTACTGTTAAAATGCCTTTTAATTTCTATTCCTCGATTTTACCCATTTGACTCAACCATGCTCTCTATTTCCTGGAGTAGAAGTACATCAAGATCTCATTCAGATTTCACAGCAGCTTGGTCACAAAGTTTTCTCAGCACCTTGTACTTTCATTCCCTTGTTCTTTTGATTGGAGATCTTCTCCCCATTTGTAACTCCCCTTTTTCTTGGTTACTAAGCTCTACTGGAATTTGAAATATATACTAATATATAATACATATGTAAATTAGTAGTTCAATAGTCAGAATATCGACTTAGAATTCAACCAAGGTGAACCTTGCTCCACTCTGAAACCTCTGTCTAAAGTTAGGGATACAATGAGATCTGGAGGGTACAGTACATAAGCTGAAGCCAAGCCCTACCCCAAACCTCTGTGAAGTTACAACCTCACTGAGATATTACTTAAGAACTTTGCCACTTGTATTCTTAACAGTTCAGAAGATCAATTAAGACTTGTATATCTTCTCTTCCTCTAAGTTCTTTGTCAACATTTGGTGTAGCAGTTATGTGCAGTAACTAGATACAGCAAGACTCAGTGAATGGGCGGTTCACTATGTATGTATTGTTACTATACCTAGATACAGGAGGACTACAATGTAATGAGTGTCTGTGTATCTAGGCTTACAAAGAGAATATGCACCTCAGTAAATGGGCGGTTCACTAAGGGGCTGCTATCTACTTGTTTAACATATACACGGTCCCGGTCAAACATGGCTGGGACCTCCATACCTTACTGTATTCTATGCTTATCAATCCTTACTCCAATACTCCCCCTTAAGCTGAATGCAGTCCAACCATTGCATTCAGGCACAAAACCTTGTGCCAGAGGAGAGCTTTTGTGAACATGTCAGCTGCTATGTCATCGGTTGGGACATAGTCAACATGAATGTATTCCTCTTATACCATGTAATGGATAAAGTAGTAGTGGATATTGATGTGCTTTGTCTGGGGATGGTACTCCCATCTATGGTGAACACATACCCTGAGATAGAGTGTCTATGCTCCTGTGAGGCCCAGTCCACATTCAAGAAGGCCTCTAGGCCTTTTTGTGCTCCACCAATGATGAGGCAGGTGTCTTTTGTTCCCTTAAGGTAGCAAAAAACTCTTTTGACTGCTTCCCAGTACTCCCTCCCTGGGTTCTGCATAAATTGCATCAGGAAAGATGTGGCAAATGAGATGTCTGGGCATATGCCTAGTGCCATATACATGAGGGATCCGATAGCCTCCCTGTAGGGCATGTTTTGCATTTTATCAAACTGGTGAGGGGTGCAAGGGGATTGGGACGGTGATAGTTTTTAGTGAGGGTCAAGTGGTGTGCCAAGTGGGTTAGCATCCTGTAGGTTAAACCTCTCAAGTATTTTCTCAATATATGTGTGTTATGAGAATGAGATTGTACACAGCTCATGGTCCCGCTTCACTTCTATTCCCAATAGCCAGCTCAGGTCTCCAAGATCCTTGATTTTGAGGACGGTGTGCAGTTCATCCTTGAATGCACAGATCACGACTTTTGAGTTACCGGCCATGGTGAGATTGTTGACGTCTACGGCGATGATGAGAGCATCCTGACCAGCATACCTGTGGAATACAGAATGCTCAACTTTAGAACTGTAAACCCAAACCTGCACATAATGCCACACAGCATATTGTACCACTCCCTTCCTGACTGTTTAAGGCCATAGTTTACATGATTGAGGTGGCAAACATGACGTTCCTGTCTAGGGATTTCATAGCCTTTGGCCTGGCACATATAAACTGTCTCTGTGATCGGGGTGTTGAGGTATACACCATTGATATTGGTCTATTCAAGCCCCTAGTCATTCCTGACTGCTATGGTGGCAATGATGCAGATGGCAGAAAGTTTGATAGTGAGAAAGAAGGCTTCGTTGTAGTCTATCCCTTCCATTTGGGAAAAACCTTGCATGATGAGCCTGGTCTTGTGGGCTACAACATTACCATTTGTGTCGTGCTTGTAGCAGAAGACAAGCCTGCTGCCAACAATGTTGGTGCCATTGGGGAATTCTACAAGATCCCACATGTGCAGGGTTGCATGCTGGTCCAGCTCCCACTTGATGGATGCATCCCCCACCGGCCAGTCCTCACATGAACGCGTATCATCCAGGCCAACTGGGTCGACTCCCACACTCTGGGTAGCCACCACCATCACATGTTCTAGCAAGCAGTGCATCGTTTATTTGTCCACCAGGCTGACCTCCTCTACCTCCTCCAGGACTGCTAAGGCCACGTTCCTGATAGGGATAGACAGCCCCTTAGGATATATGGGGGCACTTGCATAACAGGTGCTGCTACCTATGCCATTGGCAATCCCATGCATGTATGCAGATGGCTTCCACATGGAGTGACCCCTGCTGAGTGGATCTGTGTCCATGTCCTCGAATCCTTTGAGTGGGTCAATCCTTGTGGGACCTGCAGGTGGATCTGATGGTGGTCCTTGGCCATGAGGAGTGCCACCAATTGTCAAGTACACATACCGAGATCCCAGTAATTCAGCAGTGCTGACCGAGCAGTCATTCTACGTCCACGTACAAGTGTCCATGCCACATGCATGTCACTTGGTACACTGGTCTTGGCTCGGCACATCCACCACCCACATTCCTTGTCCATTACCCCTCACATACTCTACACCACTCACCATCCATTAATCCCACCATGCCTACTCCTCATTCCTCAATCCACCTCACCTCGGGACTTCCTGTCCTTGTTTTATCCTTGGTCGCAACTATTGTTTTATAGTTGGGAATTCTCTATTGTCCTATCCTTGGCTACACCCCTATTATTCTATGTTTTATTGTTCTATTTCTGTTTGCATTCCTTTATTCTAATTTTACTTGTTGTGGACAATACCCACATGCTCTGCATGCCTTATTGTCCCACATTCCTTATTCCACATGTCGCTTCTTAAACCTATATAAGTAGGGCATGCATGTACATATTTCCTCATTCTGGGTATCGACTAGGCTTAGGCCCCTTGTCTCTTCCTTCCTCTGTTAAGTCCTTTACTTGGGCTGGCATCATCAGCATCCTCCCAAGTATCCTGTCTGTTGCAAATCAGTGGCATGCACGGAGAGTAGGGCACAATGCATGAGTACATTGAAGCCAAAGCCACTACTTCCGGCCTGCAGGACTTGGCCATTCCCATCCAACATCTCGGCATTACTGAAGCCTGACACCAATTCCCTTACTGCTGTAGGTGGTGAACTCCCCCTCAGTTAGTGTATCAGTGGGGGTGACCAGGATGGGAGCATTGAATGTCACATTGCATTCAACAGTGATGCAACATTTTCTAGGCCAGTAAACCCTATGGCCCTTACTTTCATTGCTATATCCCATCCATCTCCCCTCATCTGCCTTAGAATCCAACTTGTTTGTGTGTTCTTTTAGCACAAACACCCTTGTGTCCCACTTAGGTAAGTCTGTAAGGTTTGGCTTGATGCAATGCATAACCTCATATGGTGTTTTTCTGTCCAGTACACACGTAGATGTCTGGTTCTTCAACCAGACTGCATGTTGCACTGACTCCATCCAGAGGAATTTGGGCAGACTGACTGCCAGGTGCATCGCACGTGTGTGTTCCAGCAGTGTGCAATTGAGTCTCTCTGACACACCGTTCTCTTCAGGTGTGTCATGTATGGTCAGGCTTTTGACCGTTCCCTTGGACTTTAGGTGAGTACTGAATTCTTCAGAGAGATATTCACCACTGCAATCTGTTTGTATGTGCTTCACCTTTGCATTGTGATGGGTCTCCACCCATGCCTCATATTGTCCGTAACAGCAGAGAGTCTCTCTTTTCTTCACAATAGATACCAGGTATGTCCATCTGCAGTGGTCATCGGTAAAGGTGACAACATATTCTTTGCTGTCATAGCTTTGGGGGTTCACAGGCCCCTACATGTCCGAGTGGACCCTTTCTCTGATTTTCATGGCCTATGGTCCCTCTGGCATCTGTGGGACTGGCTTCCTTGTAGGTTTTGCTTGCGTGCAGGCCATGCAACAACCTGGCTGGCTGGTTGTATCCAGCTCAAGTCCCGTTATGACACTGTCCTGAATGAGTTTCCAGGCAACTTGTGGGGATATGCATCCCATCTGGCAGTTCAGCTCGTCCATAGTGAGTGCTTTTCATGCTGTACTTGTTGCCACTGCTGTGGATTGATGTTCCACTTCATACAGTCCATTCGAGAGTGGGACCTGCCCAAGCAGCATCCCTCACTTATCCCGAATCAGACACTTATGGTCCTTTAATAGGACCAAGTACCCTGCAGCATTGCAGCATGTCAATGAAATCAGCATGAATGCAAGATCAGAGCAATATAACATATCCTTTAAGGTAATGTGTGTTGTCATCTTTCCGTTTGGGATTCCAATCTTCATGCTACCTATATCAACAGCTTTAAACATGGTTTTGTCTGCAGCATTGATTGCACATGGCACGATCTCCTTGAAGGTAACAAACTGGTACCTGTCTGGTGACATTTTCCCTGATGCACCCAAGTCATAGACATTGACCTCCCATCCCATCAATGCACTCATTCCTAGCATGAGTGTGGTCCCAGCAAATATTGTCATGAAGGCAAAACCCTCACCTTCTGCTACCATATTTGCTCAATTGCCTTCCTTTGTGTCTTCATCTTTCTTATCTTTCTTTTTAGCTTTAGAGCAGCAGTCTGCCTTTTTATATCCCTTTTTCCTACAATTCCAACACTCAATGTCGGTCTTCATGGTATTGGTGGTGCCCTTGCATGCCTGTGACTTTCCACGCCCTTTTGCTGCAGTGAGAGCATTCTCACTCACTTTCAGTTGGTGCTCCTTGATGGTGAGTTGTTCAAACTCATTGATCAGCATGCTGACCACCTGATCCAGCTCCAACTTTGCCTTTGTATGTGCTGCTGATATCATAATCACATTAATCAGTGGGTAGTACAATTTAGGGAGCAAGCCAAGGATGACAGTAACTAGGTTATCATTGGTGAGTCCAGCATAGAGTATGTTGAAGCCAGCCATGTCTGCTTGGCTCATTAAACTGAGCCAAGCCATGTCTACATTGTATTCAAGGTTGTCAGGGGACTACTGGTTTATTCCCTTTTCTTTCCTTTTCTTCCTTTTATTTTCATTGTTTTCCTTAATTCCCTTGCTTCTATTACTTCCTTAATCATTCCTTTATCTTTCTTCTTCTTCTTCATACTGTAGTCTCTTTTCCTTTATCTTCCTTTATCTTCTTTACTAGCTATGACAGGTTTATTATGTCACAGTCACAGTAGCTATACAGTCACTGCTTTAGGTAAGGGGGTCCTTAGTTCCTTCTCTTTTTGACTTCTCTACCAGGTAAGCAGCTCTTATGTATCTAGCTACATTAACCCTTATATATTTACTTCTGGACCTCTCTACTAGTGTCTGATAGTGTCTGTGGGTAAACTTTGGGTTTGAGTCCCTGGATAAGGCCCTGAGTAGGTTGCAGGGCTGTTATATTTGCTGCTGTTGGCCTCCCAGCAGATTCTAGAATCAGTACCCAAGTAGGTTGCACTTTACATTAGAAAGAACTCACCTAGTGATTGGCATGGGTATTGGAAACCTGCACAGGTAGCATGGGTAAATGTTAAATCTGCGTGTCGGTGCTTAGCTAGAGACTTCCAGAAGGGTTTTCGGAGGGTTCAAGTGGTTTCCGAA
This sequence comes from Chroogomphus rutilus, assembly GCA_003314275.1. Taxonomy (NCBI): domain Eukaryota; kingdom Fungi; phylum Basidiomycota; class Agaricomycetes; order Boletales; family Gomphidiaceae; genus Chroogomphus; species Chroogomphus rutilus. The sequence goes on along the minus strand of QLPI01019341.1, from coordinate 2,695 downwards.
GGGGAGAGTTGTATTCTGAGGGCAGGGGACTTAAGGGTCGGAATTGGAATTGGAATTGGAGTGGGTAGAAGTCGGGAATGCCAGGGGTCTTAGGACTGTTTACGGTATAGGGTGGCACGAGTGGTTCGAGGTCGCAGGGACTTGGCTTCAACTTATGTGTTGTGCCCTCCTCGATCGTCTGTCCCTAATTTTGGAGAGTCGGAAAGTTTGCTGGAACTTAATCGGAAACTACGATGCAGAATTAAGTTGATATTCATACTGGCGAATAGTCCAGTCGACTGGTGACTTATATACATGTATCTAGTTCTTGTACTATCTTTTACCGAGTAAAGACAAGGGGGGGAAGAGAGTACAAGGGGCAATATAAAACGAAGAACAAGGAGTGAGGTACGCGATGATCCTGCGCGTCGTCTATCAAAGGAGCGGAACCTTGACTTCGGAATCTTCGGAGGTTTGGAAACATGGAACCTCAGAATGATGTATCGGACATCCGGAAATCAGTTGTTCAGTCTTTGAGCGATCGGAAAGGTCCCGGAAACAGTGCGGGTGGTTGTGGGGTTTAATGTGGGTTTGTTTGGTGGCATGGGCCATAACAGTAAAGGTCAGGGTCAGGATTGCCAACCCAGCCCAAACCCATCCCCACAAGCAGGTTGAGGCGGGTAAGCTGACATAAGTGAGGTAAGTGCTGAACTTCAATATATAAGCAAGGTTAGTGCTGAACTTCAATTATATAAGTAAGGTTAGCACTGAACTTTAATTATATAAGCAAGGTTATTAGCACTGAACTGCAATTATATAAGCAAGGTTAGCACTAAACTTTAATTATATAAGCATACCCATGAAAACCCATTACCCATTGCTAAGCGTATGGGTATTCTCAGATATGGGTACGGTGTTAGCATCCGAGTTCACATCAGGTCCGAGCTGACATAAGTCGGTCCGAGTCGTGTGTTTGGAGTCGTAAGGACTTGGCTTCAACTTTAATGTTGCGCCCTCCTCGATCATCAGTCCTTTATTTCGGAGGTTCAGAGAAGATAAGTTTTCGGAGTTCAAGAGTGAGTGGGAATACAAGTCAATATTCGAACTAAGGTATAGTACAGAAGTCTGGAGGTATTTATACATATGATCCTTATTGTAACTAATTAGGAATAGTCAAGAGAACAATAAGACGAACGAAAACAGGGTACAAGAAGATCTACAACTGGTGTTACAATAAGACTATTGTTCGACGAGAAAGGAAGGTTGTCTAAGGTCCGAGGTGATCATCGTTGGTCGGACTCGGAGGTGATCAGGTGGGTTCGGACTGCCTTGGACTTGGTTCGGAGCGAGATGCTTCGTAGTGCCCTATGTTGGATGTCCGAAGTGTCGGGGTTATATCACGGATATAACAGTGCCCCCCTGTTAGGACCGAGCCTCGAGGTCCTGGTGCTTAATGACGATGGAAGTTACCGTGGGAAGATTATGTGATTAGGCATCGAAAAAAGGTATAAAGGGGGAACCCTTTTTTATAGTAGTTCAACCATGTCGTCACGTAACACCCCCATCCCTGACGACGAAGCCACTCTGGAGGAGCAGATGCGAGCGACCTCGGAGAAGCTCGAAAAGGTCCAAGCTGAGAAGAAAAGGAAGGCCGAGGAGAAACGGAAGGCCAAGGAGGAGGCCAAGCAGAAGGCCGAGGAGGAGGCCAAGTGAAAGGTGGAGGAGGAGGCCAAGTGGAAGGTGGAGGAGGAGGCCAAGCAGAAGGCGGAGGAGGAAGCCAAACAAAAGGCCGAGGAGGAGGTGAAACAAAAGGCCAAGGAGGAGGCTGCAGAGGCCGAGAGAAAGGCCAAGGAGGAGGCCGACCGTCTGGTCCGAGAGGAGGCTGCCAAGGAGGCCGACAAACTTTGGAAGGAGAAGGAAGTCGAAAGAACCCAGCGGGAGGGTAAGAAGGGAACCTCGAAAAAGAATCCTCGGAAGAAGGTCGTTAAGAGCCCCGCAACTATCCCAGAGCTTTATACGATAATGGAGGACTTGTCCGAACAAGGGGGTCCTTTGGGAGTTGGAACTCGGGGACTGTCTCTGGACTTGCAGGAGGGGGGCTTGGGCTTGTCTGAGCGGGTAAAGGAGCGGCTCAACACCCTAGAAAGAAGGGAGGCCCTCTTTATCGCTCGGGCTCATAAAACCCATGAAAACAACATGATGTGGGAAGCAAAGTTGGGCGGTGCTGAGGTGGGTCTTGGACCGTTTGAGTCAAGTCGGAGGTTTCTGATTAGTCTGCGCCCGGACTTGTATCGACAGCAGTCCGAGGGTGCGTCCGAAGGTTGGAGAATGGAGCCTGGTCGCATCTGCAATCACTGCTCCCATTGGGGAGACCCCTGCGTATGGCCCTCTTCGGGGAAGAGGCCTTCATGTTTTGCATGCGCCAATTGGAAGGTGGCGTGCAAGGAGGGGGATCAGGAGGATGGGACCATGGACAAAGGGAAGAGGGGTAGGGGTGCTTCGGAGGATGGTGCGGCTCTGAAGTCGAAGAGGAGGAAGGTGGAGGCGGCAGTTGAGGGGGCTCCTCGGGAGTCGGAGGCCCCTTGGGTTGCTCTCATGAAGGAGTTGGTGGGCGAGTCGAGGGCTTCTCGAGAAGTGGTTGCCTCGGAGCTGCGGGAGTTGAGGTGGGAGGTCCAGGACCTTGGAGATGAGAATAAGAGGATTGCCGATGCCTTGG
>QLPI01019327.1:0-23400 GCA_003314275.1 Chroogomphus rutilus | reverse complement strand
GGCACAATTTTTCCTTTATTCACGAATCAGGTAGGCTGTGAGTTCCAGAATGTGTATCACGCTTGACCGACATGCTTGGCAGATGTACGACCGTCTGACGTTCCACTGGGCTTCGACGCTATTCGGAATAATTGCAGCTGTGCTGGCCATTGTTCCGTTTCTCCTCTTTGCTTATGGTCCACAAATTAGAGCCAGGTCACGGTTTGCAAGGGATTTGGCTCAGAAGGAGCTTTTGATGTCTTGACTGCGTAACGGCAGTGTAACTAGAGGATAAGAGTCTTTATGTGTATAGGGAGTAAAAAAAAGTGTCTGTTCTATGGCCTTTGTTTTCATTCGGGCTATTAGTTGAACTAGAATATTGTCCCTGTTGATGCTGGGATTTCTCATGCTGTGGATGATATTCAGGTCAAAATGATACTAACTGTCTTGGCTGGATGGCCCCCACGGTCCAACAACCAATACCGCTGCCGGTTGAACTTCCAGGACAGCCTAATGCAGCATCTCTGAGGGTGACGATTGATGAGTTGCCGGGGGGTGGTTCACGAGGAATGGGTTGGTCATATTCGAGCATGGGTGTAGGTCTGCACTTGTAAATCCAGAGTCAGATGAAGGTTCCAGAGGGTGTGCTGGGGTCTGAGGCATCTGGAAACTGGGTCCAGGGGTGGACAGTTCTCGGGGGACGGATGCATGGTGGGCGGATGCCTGGGTGATTGTCTGTAGGGCTTGTGAACGCGTGATGGGTCTCGAGCTCATGACAATCAGGAGTGTGAGTACGAATATACTGCTAAGTCCGCGTGTCAGGTGCTTAGCTAGATACTTCCGGAAGGTTTCCGGAGGCTTCTGAATGGTTTCTGTGAGGGGGTTCGGTACTCTGGAGATGGAGGGACTAGAGGTTGTGGGTTCACAGATGGAAATGGAGAGGTGGAAAGACGGGAAGCACCGGGGGCTTAGGACTGTTTGTGGTATTAGGTCATACAACTAGTCATTTGAGTTGTTCAAGGTCGCAGGGACTTGGCTTCAACTTATGTGTTGCACCCTCCTCGATCATCTGTCCCTAATTTCGGAGAGTGGGAAAGTTTACCAGAACTGAATCAGAAACTACAATGCAGAATTAAGTCGATATTCATACTGGCAAATAGTCCAGTTGACTGGGGGCTTATATACATGTAACTCGTCCTTGTATTATCTTTTGCCGAGTAAAGACAAGGGGGAGAAAGGAGTACAAGGGGCTAATAGAGAACAAAGAACAAGGGAGTGAGGTATGTGATGATCCTGCATGTCGTTTATCAAAGGAGCAGAACCTAGATCTTGGAATCGCAGAGGTTCGAGATTATGGAACTTTGGGTTGATGCAATGGATTTGCAGAAAGCAATTGTTTCAGGCTTTAAACAGTTGGAAAGTCCCGGAAAAGGTGTGGGTGGTTGTGGGGACTATTATGGGTTTATTGGGCACATGGGCCATAACAGGGACTTGGCTTCAATTTATGTGTTGCACCCTCCTCGATTGTCTGTCCCTAATTTTGGAAAGTTGGAAAGGTGAAAGGATTAAGTCTGAAAAGTGCCAGAACTAAATCGGAACTTAGGATGCAGATTAAGTTGATATTCGTACTGGCAAATAGTCCAGTCAACTGGGGGTTATATACATGTAACTATTCCTTGTATTATCTACTTGCCGATTAAAAGACAAGGGGGAGAAGGGAATACAAGGGGTCAATAGAAAAGTGAAAACAAGGGAGTGAGGTATGTGATGATCCTGCACATCGCTTATCGAGGGAGTGGAACCTTGGCTATGGAATTGCACGGGGTCAGGATTGCAGAACTTTGGATTGTTGTGACAGAATTGTGGGAAGGCAGTCATTCCAGATTTTTTGGTTGGAAAAGTCCCAGAAAGGGTGTGGGTGGTTGTGGGGACTAAAATGGGTTTATTAGGGGCACGAGCCATAACACCTTTCCATAAACTTCCCACTAATTTCCAGAAGGTCTTGCCTTATTAGGGAGTTACATAATCAGCTTAGAATTAGTATATATAGAGACTAGTTCTGTAGCATAAAAGTAATCAATCTTATCTTCACCCATAATCTGCCAGATTATCTAGTGCTACCAGCACTCTCTTAAGTTGGTTACCGACCACTAAGACTTGTTGACAGAGGTTTGTTTGCGGAATAAATCTCAACCCTTCTATGTGGTGGAAGGTTTCTTGGCTAAAATATAAAAGGTATGTAAAAACATCATAAAAAGAACTAAACTAGATTTTATAGAACATCTGTGGAAATAATCCTAGGCAAGGGTAGAATAATAGTTCACAAACATAAAATATTATTCCTACATGTAATTGACAAGTCACCTGCCAAGGCCCCCTCTCAACAATTCTTTTTGGACATCAACCCGGACAGGCATTAGCTTGCTATCATCTTGTTGGAGAACTTGATTAGACTTTCTTTATACCAAAATTTTGTCACAGTTCTCAGGTTACCTCTTTTATAGTTCCAAAACACATATGTGCATGTGCCACATGCATGCAGGTGCAGTGCACACCCAACACCCATCCACTCATGGGCAAAAACCCATGGGTTGATGGGTTTAGGTTCCCCATGGGTTGGGTTTGGGTCACCCACATTTGACCCATAGGTGACCCATGCCATTCCCTAGTGACTGGGCTTGCCGCATTGTTGGCACATGAGGGGCAGGGTGTAGCACCGTTTGGTTATGTCAACATCCATTAGTGTGGGCCCTAGTGGTGGAACTGAGGGTAGTGGGACCAATGGTGCTAGTGCTCTGAGGGGTGCTGGCACAGCTTGCTTAGTCAGGTGCTTGCCAACCCTTTGAGTAGTCTGCAGTGGTGAGGCATGTGAAGTTGCAAATTGGGGCCCTGGAAGGCCTCGTTTGTTGCACATGTGAGTGCTACTGCCCTTTCACTGTGTACTATGCTAAGACATTGTCATCCTTTGGCCTCCCATCCAGCATTAGTGTGATGTGGCTTTGGATGGTGGGTCAAGTCCTTGGTGGAACTTCATGACGATGGTGACTGTTAGTGTATTCAGCTTTCTTGACCAGTGTCAAGCGCCGGATTACTGACGGACTTCGGTACTGCCGAGGGGTGTTGTCGAAAGGTCGGGCGGACTATGGCCAAGTCCTGCAGGCCAAGAGTAGTGGCGTTGGCTTCAACGTACTCGTGTGTTGCGCCCTACTTGCCGTGCGTGCCACTGTATTTGCAACAGACAGATACTCAGGGGGATGCTGAAGATGCCAGCCTGAGTCGAGGACTTAACAGAAGAGAAGAAGGTAGAAGGGCCTAAGCCTAGTCGATACCCAGAATGAGGAAGTATGTACATCCATGTCCTACTTATATAGGTTAAGAAGCGACATGTGGAATAAGGAATGTGGGACAACAAGGTATGCAGAGCATGTGGTTATTGTCCACAATGAGTAAAATTAGAATAAGAAATGTAGGGTGGGAATGAAACAATAAAGGACAGAATAATAAGACGTGCCCTAATACAATAGAAAAATGTTCGATGGTAAAACAAGGTCATAACCGAAGATAACACAAGGGCAGGAAGTCCCGAGATGAGGCGGACCGAGGAGTGAGGAGTAGGCGTAGGAATGAGGGGTGTGACCGATGTGTGCGTCTGGCCGAGGACGACTCATGGAATGGTTCGCACTTGGTCACTAATGGAGTATTTTAGTCGGTACTGCCGAGTTATCGGATCCTCGGTACGTGTACTTGACAACCAGGTCCTCAAAGTGGTCAATGTATTCATTGACCAAATGTCTACCCTGGTGGTACTGCCATGACTCCAGCTGGTTCACCACATCAATAGCCTCATACAGAGGGTAAAAGTGCTGCTTGTTATGGCTCATGCCCTCAAATAAACCCATTTTAGTCCCCACAACTGCCCACACCCTTTCTGGGACTTTTCCAACTGTAAAATCTGGAACATGCCTCTCAACTGCCTTCCTGCAATTCCGTTGCAACAATCCAAATCTGACACCCCACAATTCTATAACCAAGGTTCCGCTCCCTAGATAAGCAACTCACAAGATCACCGCATACCTCACTCCCTTGTTCTCAATTTTCTATCAACCCCTTGTATTCCCTTCTCCTCCTTGTCTTTTAATTGGCAAGTAGATAATACCATGTATATAACCCCCAGTGGACTGGACTATTTGCCAGTACAAATATCAACTTAATTTGAATCCTAAGTTCCAACTCAGTTCTGGTTCTTTTCTGACTTAGTCTTTTGCATGTTTCCGACTTTCCAAAATTAGGGACAGACAATCGAGGAGGGTGCAGCACAGAAGTTGAAGCCAAGTCCCTCTGACTTCAAACACCTAAATGACTAGTTGTACCAACCCAATACCATGACTGTTTTGGAACCATAAATGAGGTAACCCGAGAGCTGTGACAAAACTTTGGTGTGAAGAAAACCTATTCAAGTTCTCCAACAAGACGATAGCAAGCTAATGCCTGTCTGGGTTGATGTCCAAAAAGAATTGTTTAGAGGGGGCCTTGGCAAGTGACTTGTCAATTACGTGTAGGAATAATATTTTATGTTTGTGAACTATTATTCTACCCTTGCCTAGGATTATTTCCACAGATGTTCTATAAAATCTAGTTTAGTTCTTTTTATGATATTTTTACGTACCTTTTATATTTTAGCCAAGAAACCTTCTACCGTATAGAAGGGTTGAGATTTATTCTACAAACAAACCTCTGTCAATAAGTCTTAGTGGTCGTGTCCAGCTTTGGTAATGCCGAAGATGTGGGCGGGTAACAGCCAAGTCCTGCAGGCCAGAAGTAGTGGCTTTGGCTTCAACATACTCATGCGTCGTGCCCTACTTGCCATGCATGCCACCAATTTGGGACAGAGGAAGTACTTGGGAGGTGCCAAAAGTGCCAGCCTGAGTAGAGGACTTTACAGAGGAAAGAGGAGACAAGGGGCCTAAGCCTAGTCGATACCCAGAATGAGGAAGTATGTACATGCATGTCCTACTTATATAGGTTAAGAAGCGACATGTGGAATAAGGAATGTGGAACAATAAGGTATGCAGAGCATGTGGGTATTGTCCACGATGAGTAAAATTAGAATGAAGGAATGTAAACAGGGGTGGGACAATAGAAATAGAATAATAGCAATGGGGCCAAGGATAGGACAATAGGGAGTGCCCGACTATAAAACAATAGGGTTGTGACCAAAGATAAAACAAGGACAGGATGTCCTGAGATGAGGCAGGTCGAGGAATAAGGAGTGGACAGGGTAGGATTAATGGATGGTAAAAGGGACAGAGTGTATGAGGGATAGGGACAAGGAATGTGGATGGTGGATATGCCAAGCCAAGACTGGCATACCAAGTGACTTGCATGCGGCATGGGCACTTGTACATGGATGTAGTCTGACCACTCGGTCGGCACTGCTGAATTATCAGAATCTCAGTATGTATAGTTGACAGGTCAGCAACCTACTTAAGAGAGTGCTGGCAGCACTTTAGATAATCTGGCAGATTATGGGTGAAGATAAGATTGATTACTTTTATACTACAGAACTAGTCTCTATATATACTAATTCTAAGCTGATTACATAACTCCCTAATAAGGCAAGACCTTCTAGAAATTAGTGAGAAGCTTACTGAAAGGGATGGAAGGTCCTGGAATCCCCTGGAAGTCACAGTGTCACCCTTGTAGTCACTAATGACAAAAGAAATGAAATATTCCCACAGCTTGTAGTTTTGTAACTAGTCAAGTCACAAAATATTATTAGTATATGAGCCATGCTTCTGGGCTGACCTTTATGTAATGGCTATTATATATGCCCAGGAATTTGTTGTACAATTTAGTCTTGAGAGCCTGAACCAGCAGTAGTGACTGGCGCGGGTATTGGAAACCCATGTGGGTAGCGGGTACAGGTAGCGTGGGTAAGGGTCAGGGTCAGGATTTCCAACCTGGCCCAAACCCATACCCATTTGTGGGTATGCTTATATAATCAAGGTTCAGTGCCAACCTTGCTTATATAATCGAGATTTGGCACTAAAACCGCTTATATAAGTGAGGTTTGGCATTAACCTCACTTATATAAGCAAATTTAGCGCCAAATTTTGATTATATAAGCAAGGTTGGCACTGAACCTTGCTTATATAAGCATACCCGCAAAAACCCGTTACCGGTTGTTACAGGTACGGGTAGACATAATATACCTAGGAGTTACCTGTGCCAATCACTAACCAGCAGTTGGGTGCCATTTTCTGTGTGTATGTGTTTGGCACCTGTTGTGGGTCCTTGTGGGTCCAAATAGAAATAAGCAAAAAATATACATGTTTTTGGAGGATTTCCTAGGGCTTGAAGAGCTTGATAGTTTAAGAGTTAATTACTTTGAGTAATTCACTCTTAAATAGCCAGCCAAAATTTATTATATTTTTGGTAGTCAATTTAAGACTGATTTGTTGGATTATTTTCTGAGTGAGAGAGGTTTGGAATCCATTATACTGATCCTGGTTTGATGGCCCTTTGCCCTTCATACCTATTGGAAAATTTCCCATTCCCCAACAGTGAATGACCCCCATCCTAAGTCCCCGGTACTTCTCGTCTGCTTTCCATCCTTTCCGTCCTCATCCCTGACCCCACAACCCTCAACCCCCTACGTCCACAGTATCTCAACCCCCCTCACAGAACCCTTTGGAAACCTACAGAATCCTTCTGATAGTGTTATATTAAGCACCTGACACACAGATTTAACACTGCTGAAAGGCTTTGATGAATGCCTTCCAGTTTTCATACCTTCCTGTTTTTGTTGCATGGGCAAACACTGAGGTGGCAAAGGTTGCTACTCTTCCAGACTTCATGAAGGATATTGCCCAGAGGATCTGAGACTGCTCATCAGGGAAGTTGCTCATGCAAATGCCAAGGTAGAGGGTGCATGACTGCATGCACAACTGTCTATTCATTTGGTTGCTGTCGAACTCAGAGGGACTTGCAGGCTTGACCATGCACTTTGCAGGTTAGCAAGCATGAGTCAGCAGGCCTGTCACTAGGCTCGTCATGGTGGTCTGCAGCATGCTTGACCTCACCTCCAGCTCTCCTACTTCTCCCTTCTCTCTCTCAACAACTCCTGTTCTATACCAGATAATCAGTCCAATATCTCCTGGGCTGATGGTAAATCCATGGAGGATAGGGTGTTACTATAAGATAACTGAGAGGGGGCTACCCTTGTCGCTACCTCTGAAGAAATTAGATTTGGAGTCAGGTGGTTAGGGCAGCTGGTACTTGTAGGGTAGAGTTTTCTACTGTAAGGGCAATCTAAGCTGGCATTCTACCCTCAGGCAGCACACTGGCAAAGGGGGATTCAAAGTTTTAGCTTAACACTTATGTACACAATAACTAGTATACCTGGCAAAGGAGGATCCAAAGAGAAAACTCTAAGGAACCCTTCACCTACTAACTATATATCAGGCATCACCCCCACATTGATTGGATGTAGGGCCAGGGTGCCAGTATTGCCGGTAACTGACAAAGGTATGGCTGATAGCCATGATTAATGTCTGCAGATGGCAGCTGCCAGCAATAATGGTTATTTGGTGTGTGTCTTGGTAGTGCCAATCGGGTGTATTGTTATGGCCCATGCTGCCAATAAACTCACATTAATCCCCAAAACCACCCGCACCGTTTCCGGGACCTTTCCAACTGCTCAAAGCCTGAACAACCACTTTCCGAATTCTGTTGTATTAACCCGAGGTTCTGTTGGCAGGGAAGGTCTAGAGACTCTTAACTGTCACACACAGAGAGCAACAATGGCCTTTGGGGCTTGTCAATATGGATGCTAAAGACATGTATATAACAAAGTAACTACTAACCTTTGGGGCTTGTCAATATGGATGCTAAAGACAAGACCCAAAGGTGTGCAATGGTGCGTCGTTATGGGCGCTTATTTTAAGCGCCAGAGAACGCAAATGCAAAAGTGAAAAGTGCAAAAGAGAAACAAAGATGCAAGTGCAAAACACAAATGCAGGGGAATAAAATCATGACCCAACAGGTTCCACGTTCCCAAACCTCCAAAGATTCCGAAGCCAAGGTTCCGTTCCTTTGATAAACGACATGCAGGATCATCGCATACCTCACTCCCTTGTTCTTTGTTCTGTATTGCCCCTTGTACTCTCTTCCCCCCTTGTCTTTACTTGGCAAAAAGTTAGTACAAAGACTAGATACATGTATATAAGACACCAGTCGACTAGACTATTTGCCAGTACAAAAATCGACTTAATTCTGTGTCGTAGTTTCCGATTCAGTTCCGGTAAACTTTCTGACTTTCTAAAATTAGGGACAGACGATCGAGGAGGGTGCAACACATAAGTTAAAGCCAAGTCCCTGCGACCTCAAACCACCTAATACCGTGAACAGTCCTAGACCCCCCGGCGCTTCCCATCTCCCCGCCCCTTTCTGATTCCGACCGTGAACCCGTGACCTTTAAGTCCCTCCGTCTCCAGAGTACAAACCCCCCTCAGAAACCATTCGGAACCTCTGGAAACCCTTCTGGAAGCCTCCTGCTAAGTGCCAACATGCAGATTTAACAGTATATTTGTACTCACACTCCTGATTGTCATAAAGCATGAGACCTATCACGTATTCACAAGCCCTACAGACAATCACCCAGGTGTCTGCCCACCATGCATCTGTCCCCCGAGAACTGTCCGCCCCCGGACCAAGTTTCCAGATGCCTCAGACCCCAGCATACCCAGAACCTTTGTCCGACTCTGGATTCTCAGACGCAGACCAACACCTGCATTCAAATATGACCAATCCATTCCTCGTGAACCATCCCCCAGCAACTCAACAATTGTCACCCTCAGAGATGCAATCCAGTTCAGGACCATCCTTAGCAGTGCCATCAACCTCATCGGCACCACCTCCTTTCGCATCTCCCCCCTATGTACCACCACCCTTTGCACCTCCGCCCATGGCACCACCGCCCGTGGCACTACCACTCATTGCACCACCACCTGTTGTACCTCCGCTCACTGCACCACCCCCCGTTGTCCAGCCTCATGTCGCACCACCCGCTGCTGCAGCACCACCGCCTCCTGCACACCCAGGAGGGGCCCCCACCTTAGGACCCAATGTTGTGCCCAATCTCACTCAGACCCTTATTATGCTGGCAAGCAGCTTATCCAGCCCCAGAAGATCAGCCCCCCATGCCACCAAGGTCTGGGATCTGGATACCTTCAACAGATCCGATTCGAGGAAACTACAAGCCTTCCTAGTGCAGTGTAGTCTGAACTTCTGTGACCACCCTGATGCTTTTGACACCGACAGCACCAAGGTAACCTATGTACTGTTGTACCTGACCGGTACCGCTCTGGACTAGTTTGAACCAGCCCTTTCTGCCCCCAATGAGCCAGACTGGCTCCATGACTATGAAGAGTTCGTGAATGAACTCAAAACCAACTTCGGCCCCCACAACCCGGAAGGAGAGGCCGAAGCAGACCTTGAGAACCTCTGCATGTGCGATAATTAGTGCATCACAAAATATGCAGTCAAATTCAATCGACTAGCCACCCACATCCACTGGGGTGACGCCGCACTTCGTCGCCAGTTCTACAACAGACTCCCTGGCAGGATCAAGGACGAGATCTCCAGAGTAGGAAAGCCCCACTCCCTACTCCAACTCCACCTCCTGTCCCAATCCATCGATGCCCGCTACTGGGAGCAACAATCAGAAATTGCCAGAGAGCCTCCCTCCACCCGGAACTTCGACTTCCCCTATGACAGAGGGAGGACCCCCATGGCCATGTATTTGGCCCCTAACATGGGCAATAAGATGGCCAATTCAGGCCAACCTGCAACCCCATCCAGACTACCATGGATCTTTCATCCAAAATTGGAAAGGACGGAAAACTTACACCGCAAGAACGGCAACACCACTTCGAACAAAACCTCTGCCTCTTCTGTGGTAGATCGGGCCACTCAGCCAAGGAATGTCCAAGATCCACCACCACAGTCACCAAAGGGCGCGCAGCCTCCGTGACTGAGGAGATTGAAGAAGAGTCCAAAGCCTTGGATGCTTTGGAAACTGAGGAATAAGAAGCAAGGCCTCTGACTCTGGCACCAGTTGTTCACGTTGAACACCAACTGTGCCCAGGGAGTAAAACAAACAACGTGTCCAACCTTTTCAGGAATATGACCACCCGTGACCAATCGTCGAAAAGATTTCGACCCGTTTCTTTGGAAACAACTCCGACCCTCCAAACTCCAACCCTCCAAACTCCAACCCTCCAAACTCCATCAGAATTCTAGTTGCCAGGACACCATACACTCACCTGCTACGATCCGTCGATTGACAGGGCATTGAGTACTACTTGTTTAGATATCCATCTTAACTGATTCTTGGTACCATGGAGCCAGCAGTTTTCACTCAGCACTCAATCCGATCCTCCAAAAAACTCCACTCAGGAAGAACCCTAACCATCGCAGAATTCCGTACCGTCCCTTAGACAAAACGGTACCATGTGTAGATTCTCTCTTAGACTAGAACCATCTTGATAAAATGTTAATACGAGCTGAACTATTGACACAGTTCAAAACCGAGACTCAAGATTGCAGGACATTCTCCGAATCCCGATGACACCACCACCATCCAAGTGACAATCCTGCAATCGGCCACCATGACCACCATGACCACCATAACCACCATGGCCACCATGACCACCATGACCACCATGACCACCACGAACACCATAACCACCATGACTCTGACCATGGGAACCAGGCAGATGATGGGACGTCTACCTGAGAAAAGGAAGCCATCCGGAAACAACCCCATCGGTTTAGGGATCCGAACACTTCACCCCTGAACCACCCTGATGCCATCTAAGACCACACATGGAACTCATGACCCAAATTGTACAAACAAATCTATTCACTACAAACATGGAATATCCCAGGCCCTGATTGGAACCAACCCGATCAGAACGCAAAACAAGTCCCACTCAAACTAGCCCCGGAGGCTCATTCTCCTAACCTCCACTTCCCTGGACCCCCCACCCAACAGACCCCCCATGCCAAGCATCTACCTCCCATGACTGAGTCACTCGACAGACTCACCCAAAACTCCCCCAGTCCCCGAGGAATGAACACCACCTGAGGACTGAACATTGGGACCACCCTCTGCCTGATTGATCAAGGACAACAACACATAACAAGATTTTGAGCCAGTGTGACCTCCTCCGAACGCTGTTCTGACAACTCAACAATATGCAGAAGACAGTGGTCGAGTGCCACGAGGAGACCCTGGAAATAATTTGAGTCTGCCTGGAATGTGTCTAGATGGGCCAAAAATGTGGAAATCCGATCGAAAGCATCCGGACCATCCACCCCTGCCACTAGACTACTAGGAACAATGCCCCATCCAGAATGACCACAGGGGAGGTTTCTGGATGATAATGGGTCTAGGAGCCGCCCCTGCACTACGAAAAGGTTAAAAGGGGGAAAAGTCACCATAAAAACCCGACAAACTAAGGGAATCATGAATCACAATAGCACGAGCCTGCAACACCACCACATCACCATCAATGGCCTGCAGGCATCGCAGTTCATCTTCAAGACCCCCTTTGGATTCCACCAACAATGCCCCAGAGAGGAAAAAATGGGAAAGAATTCCAAGACTTCCCAAGGGTTGGGGATCCATGTTATCCATTAGGGAAAGACCTCTCCCAGTTCTGCGAACACCCCTTTTTATAGGCAATGGGACCATCAGCGCTTATCAATCAACAATCATCCCAGGAAATAGTCAGGAAGCTCCCACAGTAATGTCTGTCTTAATTACTGCCTCGATTAAGCTTAGGACCTTGAGGGCTCAGTCCTAGTAGAGGGATACTGTTATGGCCCATGCCGCCAATAAACCCACATTAATCCCCACAACCACCTGCACCATTTCCGGGACCTTTCTGACCACTCAAAGCCTGAACAACCGCTTTCCAAATTCTGTTGTATCAACCCAAGGTTCCATGTTCCCAAACCTCCAAAGATTCTGAAGCCAAGGTTCCGTTCCTTTGATAAATGATGCGCAGGATCATCGCGTACCTCACTCCCTTGTTCTTCGTTCTGTATTTCCCCTTGTACTCTCTTCCCCCCTTGTCTTTACTCAGCAAAAAGTTAGTACAAAGACTAGATACATGTATATAAGACACCAGTCGACTGGACTATTTGCCAGTACAAATATCAACTTAATTCTGCATCGTAGTTTCTGATTCAGTTCCGGTAAACTTTCCGACTTTCCGAAATTAGGGACAGATGATCGAGGAGGGCACAACACATAAGTTGAAGCCAAGTCCCTGCAACCTCGAACCACTCGAACCACCTAATACCATGAACAGTCCTAGACCCCCCGGTGCTTCCCGTCTCCCCGCCCCTTTCTGATTCCAACCATGAACCCGTGACCTTTAAGTCCCTCCATCTCCAGAGTAAAAACCCCCCTTGGAAACCATTTGGAACCTCCGGAAACCCTTCTGGAAGCCTCTAGCTAAGCACCGACACGCAGATTTAACATGTATGCTGAATGAATCTCAGTCGGTAGGTAGGGACCTTGGTCAGTGCAGTTTCAGTCAGGGCCTAATCTTAGGTGTTCCCCTGACACTGCCCCTGCTAGCTCTGCCTTGAAGACCATGTGCTCACTTTATGGCCTCATATATAGCCATGCCAACCTCAGCTAAAAAGATGAGTACTTCTGCAGTCCCTGCTACAATCTATGCTATCGCTTGTTCCTTGTTTTGTGAGATTTCTGTGCTGAAGGCTGGGTCCCATTTGGGCCCAAATACCACAGTCTGGATCTTCTCCATGCTGTCTAGGTTCAGGCCATAAGTGTGTATAATCTCATGAAGGAGGGAGCAGTGTCATTTCACATATCTTTTTACAGCCTTCCACACCTTCATGTCCAGGGGGTGACTGTGCAGTAGGCAGGCTAGTGTAAGGGAAACCTAAGCAGGTGTTCTATCCTCAGGCAGTGCACTAGTGAAGGGGGATCCAAAGTGTTTAGTACAGAACCTATGTACACAGTGACTAGAATACCTGGCAAAGGGGGATCCAAAGAGAAAACTCTAGGGAACCCTTCACCCACTAACTATGAATATATAAGTAGCATTACTATGGCACTCCACTCATATTGGGCATCACTCTCTGTATCAGTCAGAAGAAGAACTGGGGCATTGGTATGGCTGGTGACTACTGAAGGTGTGGCTGATAGCTGCAGTTGATGCCTGTTGATGGCAGCTGCCAGCCGTAACACCTGCTCAGCATGTATCTTATTTGGTATGGTTGGGAGTATACCGAATGAATCTTACTCAGTGGGTATGAACCTCGGTCAGTGCAGCACCAGTTGGTGTCTATTCTTGGGGGTTCCCCTAATAGCTAGTCTCACTGCTGCCCTGTGTACCACTTGTGAGACCAAGAGTGAAAATGGTGGGAGATTGGTGTGCACATCCAGTGTGTCATTTGCTGTTGTCCTGAGGGCCCCGGTGATGTTCAGTGCCACCTGCTGCTATATCCATGTTAGTTTATTGATGTACCCCTGCCATATCTGGTGGTTGGTATGAGGAAGATATCAGCTGCATAAAGCATTGACATGGCTACTGCCAGGTAGTAGGCTCCTATGTACTTAGCTGCTACTCCCTTTGTTAGCCTCACTGGCCTTCTATACTGCCCAATATATATATGCCTCGTCCTTCCTTAGCATGTAATTTATGTGTTCCTTGAACCTTTGCTCCTGGTCATGACTGCTCCCAGGAGCTTGTGTGCCATTACTAGCAGTTGTGCTCTGTGGCCCAGTCATATACTCCACCAGGCCTCATTCTTATATCCACCAGCTTATTGAAGGCCTCCCTGAGGTTCATGCCTTCTGCTATAATGGTCATGTCATCCATGTAACCCATGCTATCCTCCCCCTTTCTGCCCTGCTGTTTTAGAACCATAAAAGAGGTAACCCAAGAACCATGACAAAACTTTGGTGTGAAGAAAGCCTAATCAAGTTCTCTAACAAGACAACAGCAAGTTAATGACTGTCCAGGTTGATGTCCAAAAAGAATTGTTTAGAGGGGGCCTTGGCAGGTACCTTGTCAATTACATGTAGGAATAATAGTTTATGTGCATAAACTATTATTCTACCCTTGCCTAGGATTATTTCCACAAATGTTCTATAAACCTGATTTAGTTCTTTTATGATATTTTTGCATATAGTACCTTTTATATTTTAGCCAAGAAACCTTCCACTTTGGAAGAAGGGTTTGAGATTTACTCTTCAGAATAAACCTCTATATTAGGTCAAAAAGTTTAGAAAGATTGATATTTTATGAAGGAATGACATTAGCAAAAGTTCTGAAAATTTCACATGATATACTAAAACATGTTGGCTATCTACCACTTAAGAAACCATGTGATTACAATCCAAACTCATCAAACAAAATAATCACTCATTGGGGCAGTTTTTTGACCCTCTATTATTTTACAATTTAATCCTTTGTATGACCCCTGTTTGCATTAAAAACTGTCTGTATCCCCTTAGGCATGCTTTCTATTAGCTTCTGGCATGTCTCTGGTATTTCAGTCCACTTCTTTGCCACCCTGTCCCATAATTCATGTACTCCTTTGGGTGGTATGTGTTAGGATATAGAAATGATGCAGTTGTAATCCAATGCAATATCTCCCAAAGGCGAAGCAATGGCGAGGTTCTGAATAGGGTTTGGCTTCAACTTATATGTTGTGATCACTGGACCATACTTGTTATGACTCGGTAAAGCCGAGGATTCAGTCAAGTCCTGCAGACTGTTTGGGGTGGCTAGGCTTCAATGTGCTCGTGCGTTGTGCCCTGCTGTTCCATGCATGCCACTGATTTGGACAGAAGAGAGGCTCGTGAAGATGCCGAGGGTGTCGGCTTGAGCGAAGGACTTTAGACAGGGGAAAGGCGGATGAGGGGGTGCAAACCAAGTTGATATTCAGAGTGAGGAACTATCTACATACATCCGCTACTTATATGGGTTAAGAAGCAAGATGTGGAACAGGGTGGCATAAGGAATGGAGAGCAATAAGGTATGAAAAACCATGTGGAGGCATTGTCCACAGTGATCAAGAATAGAATAAGGAATGTAGGGGAGAATAGAATAATAGAATATGGCTGAGAATAAAATAATAAAGGAGTGGGTGAGAATAGAACAATAGAGGACGGCCGAAGATAAAACAATAGGGCCATGACCAAATTAATAAGTGAATATCAAATGTTCCAGGGGAGAACGGGTAAGGGGATGGACAGGGAATGAGAGAATAGTGAGGGGTGGAAGGGATAGGGTGGGAGAAGTGGTCTAGATGATGTACCGGATGTACCAAGCCAAGACTGCATGATAGTGAGGGATAGTATGGGTAAAGGTCGGTTGGTCAGTATTACCGAGTGAACCGGAGCTCGGTATTGTGGACTTGACAATACTGAACCCTAATTTTGTATAGACTGAATGTAATAGTGAGAGCAGAAATAAAGACAGAAAGAATGGAGGAAGCTTAGTTGAAATCTTAGTTGATTATCTGACTGAAGAGCGGACTACTGAATGTACAAGATCTTATACTACTTGCAAATCCACAAGGAGTCGAATAGATTCCTATAATAGATGACAAAGTCCGAAGATTGAAAGTGCAAGAACAGAATACTATGTCCCAATCTTGATCTTATCTGTGACATTGAGGGGTGACATGTCACCCCGATTCCCAATGGAGTTACCCTATAAGGAACATAATAGCAGATTGGATATCAGAGATAGAAATGACAAAGCTGAATTGTGAATAAGGAAAGTGGAGTGGAATATATAAAGGAATATTAAAAGTAATAAAGGCAAAGATATATGTGCAAGCATATGGGGGATGGACATAACAAGTGGAGCATATGGAAAGTTGCATGTGACACCAAGAATCATTTCTTCTTGGCATTCAAGTGGTGCTTATTGTTCTCCTTTTGGTATATATGTCTCAAAATGTGAGGCAATAAGACAGACTTCAAGATTGATTCTATCAAGATACAAGGTTGGTAGAAGAAGATGATGGTACACCTTTGTCAAGTACACATACTGAGCATCGGTTCACTTGGTAGTGCCAACCAAACAATCAGTCTAATTCCATGCACAAGTGACCAAGTCACATACAAGTCACTTGTACATCAGTCTCGGCTTGGCACATTCATCATCCACATCTCCTATCCTACCTATCATTCACTCTTCCCTCATTCATTTTTCCATTATTCCCACCCTATTTATTCTTTATTTCTCAGCCCATTTCACCTCAGGACATTTTCTATTGATTTATCCTCAGTCATGGCCCTATTGTTTTATATTCGGTCATTTTCTATTATCTTATTCTTGCCCACATTCTTATTATCTTATTTGACCACATTTCTATTGTTCTATTCTCATTTACATTTCTTTGTTCTATTCTTGATCATTGTGGACAATACCTCCACATGATACCTTATTGTTTCCTCCATGTCTTATACCACCCTGATTCCACATCTTGCTTCCTAACCTATATAAGTAGCACATGTATGTAGATAGTTCTTTATTCTGAATATCAACTTGGTTAATGCCTTCTTATCTTCCCTCCTCCCGTCTGAAGTCCCCTCCTTGGGCTGACACTCTCAGCACTCTCCTGAGTATCTTGTCTGTTCCAAATCAGTGGTACACACAGAAAGTAGGGCACAACACACAAGTATGTTGAAGCCAAGCCACCCTGATTGGTCTGCAGGACTTGGCCGATTCCTGCCAGCATCGTGAAGTTGGTACTATTACAATAGTACTTGGCCCATGCATTGTCAGTATTCTCGGTGCCTGACAACCTTGGCTAATGGGTCAAAAGTCAGATATCCTGTGTGATCGCTGTATGAAATGTCCAAACACGTGTTTAAGGAAATGGGATGGTGAGTTGGATATAGGGGCTTGTGTGTGATGTGGTGAGAGGGGGGTTGGTTGTACCAGCAATGAGCAAGGTCAAGGGACAAGTAAGCAGAAAGGTAACAAAGGGAAAGGGAAGGAATGGAATCCTGAGGTTGCCAGAACTCTGAGGTCAAAGAAAAGGGTGAGGGAGAATATGCCAAAAGATGAGGTTGAAGATTCACATGAGGTGGGCCCTTCCAAAAAGGCAAGGATAGAGCCCAAGGCACATACCCCACTCTTCCTTCCTGATCTATTCGCTTCTGGCATATCTCTGGTGGTATTTCAGTCCACTCCTTTGCCACCCTGTCCCATAATTCATGTACTCCTTTGGGTGGTATGTTATATTATTGGAGTTTGGCCTTGAGGTGTTGTCAGAGGTCCTCAATGGGATATAGATCAGGGGATTGGGCAGGCCACTTCATGAGAATGATGTTGTTGTCAGAAAACCACTGGTCTGCCTTTTTTGAGGTATGTTTTGGATCATTGTCCTGTTGGAAGTACCACTTATTCTTAGCCATCTCCAAACTTTCAATGCTCTCCTCCACTCCCTCCTCCAAAATCTCACAATACTGCACTGCATCCATGTTCCCCTGCACCTCTATCAGCTTCCCTACCCCATTCTAGCCCATTCACCCCCAAACTATTCCCCCCTCCATGTTTGACAGTTGGTGTGGTGGTCCTGTCTGATACTGGTTCCCTTTGTTGCTTCCAAACATACACCTTCCCATCTGACCCAATCCTATTAATTGTTGTCTCATCAGTCTACAACACCCTCTTCCAGTCCTCCAAAATCCAAATTTCATGGTATTGGGCAAACTTTAGATGTTGCTGATGATGAGACTCCTTGAGCATAGGGACTTTCTTCTTTGTTGCTGATCTAAAGCCAGCTTCCTTCAACACATTCCTAACAGTCTGAGGAGTGACAGAGGTAGATATGATGGAATTTATGAATTGGGTGGCTTGGACAGCATTTTCAAACTTCCCAGAGCTGCCTTGATGGATAATTGACTGTTTATCATAAGGGGAAAGCTTGGAAGGATGGCTACCAGGATGATTTTCCTTATCCCCCTCTACCTCCCTACTGATCCTGCCAATAGTACCCTTCCCCAGGCCAGTCCTAGCTTGAATTTGATGATGGGAATAGCCCTTATTGAGGAGAGAAACAACAGAAGAATGCTTTTCAGCAGAGATGGATTTCATAGTGGTGGTAAGGAGTCAAGGAGATGAATGAACAAAGTTCAACATGCCAAATTGATACAAATAAGGTCACATGACATGTTGATGATTCACATGACCTACTCCCACCTTATACTGGCATGTAACATTGAAAATCAGAGAAAATAATAGAGGGTCAAAAAACTGCCCCAATGGGTGATTATTTTGTTTGATTTATTGAGCAATGAGCTTTGATTAGACTCACATAATTTCTTATATTGGTAGATAGCCAACATGTTCTGGTATATCATGTGAAATTTTCAGAACTTTTGCTGATATCATTCTTTCACAAAATATCAATCTTTCTAAAATTCACAAACATTGGGGCTGTCAAGTACACGTACTGAGTGTCTGGTAACTTGGTACTGCCAACCAAGCAATCAGCTAAGTCCACGCACAAGTGACAGAGCCACATGCAAGTCACTTGATATGTTGGTCTCGGCTCGACACATCTATCATCCATATTCCTCATTCCCATCCCCCATCCACCCTTTCCTCACTCAACATCCATCAATCCTACCCCGTCCGCTCCTGATTCCTCAACCCACCTTACCTCAGGACATCCTGTCCTTGTTTTATCCTCAGCCATAACCCTATTGTTTTCTAGTCGGTCACTTCCTATTGTCTTATTCTTGACCACATTTCTATTATCCTATCTTCTGTTAGGACTCAGTAAAGCTGAGGAGTTGGTCAAGTCCTGCAGACCATTTCGGGGTGGCTAGGCTTCAACGTGCTCATGTGTTGTGCCCTGCTGTTCCATGCATGCCACTGATTTAGACAGGAGAGAGGCTCGTGAAGGTGCCAAGGATGTTGGCTTGAGTGAAGGACTTTAGATAGGGAAGGGGTGGACAAGAGGGTGCGAACCAAGTTGATATTCTGAGTGAGGAACTATCTACATACATCCCGCTACTTATATAGGTTAAGAAGCAAGATGTGGAACAGGGTGGCGTAAGGAATAGAGAACAATAAGGTATGAAAAACCATGTGGAGGCATTGTCCACAGTGATCAAGAATAGAATAAGGAATGTAGGTGAGATTAGAATAATGGAATATGACTGAGAATAAAATAATGAAGGAGTGGGTGAGAATAGAACAATAGAGGATGACCGAAGATAAAACAATAGGGCTGTGACCAAAATAATGAGTGGTTATCACATGTTCTGGGGGAGAACAGGTGAGGGGATGAGAGGATAGTGAGGGGTGGAAGGGATAGGATGGGAGAAGTAGTCTAGACAATGTACCGGGTGTACTGAGCCGAGACCACGTGATAGTGAGGATAGTATGGGTGAAGGTCGGTCGGTCGGTCGGTATTACTGAGTGAACCGGAGCTCAGTATTGTGGTCTTGACATCTTCATTGTCCAATTCTCATTTACATTCCTTCATTCTATTCTTGACCATTGTGGACAATACCCACATGCTCTGCATACCTTATTGTTCTTCATTCCTTATTCCACATCCCACCTCTTAACCTATATAAGTAGCATATGGATGTACATACTTCCTCATTCTGGGTATCAACTAGGCTTAGGCCCCTTTACCTTCCCTTCCTCTGTAAGTCCTCTACTTAGGCTGACACCTTCGGCACTCTTCCGAGTATCCCTTCTGTTCTAAATTGGTGGCATGCATGGAAAGTAGGGTGCAACGCACAAGTACATTGAAGCCAAAGCCACTACTACCAGCCTGCAGGACTTGGCCACTCCCCATCCAATCCCTCGGCATTACCAAAGCTTGACAGGGGCAGTTTTTTGACCCACTGTATAGTACCTTGACAACAGTCTGACACAAGATTGCCTCCTTCAAAATTTATCCTGGATATCAAACTAACAATACCTTGAGTGTTCAGCACAAAATGATCTTACAGTTCAAGGTATTTTTGAGGTTGGCATGAATCAAGTCTGATTTAATAACATCTAAGTACCTTAAAAAATGCTTGAAAAATCCTTTGTCAAGATTAAATCCAGAATGTGGATCTATCCATTTGGCAAGGTTAATTTCAGCTCATATCAGAATAATGATGTAGTATTGTCTGTCAAACTAACTGTTTAGGTTTTAAGCCATTTATATCCTGTGTATTGTTTTTGTTAGAAATGAATCAGTCATACAATTTATCTGCCTTAAAATATCAAAAAATTAAATTAAATCTAATATTTATAATAATAGTAATAGTTTTTATGTGAAGAAATTAGTGATCTGTGTATAAAGAAAGAATTATAACAATTTTAATTTTGGAGAAGCTATAATAAGACTTAGCAATGTTACAATGTAACAACATTATCTGTAAGTAATACCATTCTGTAGTCTTTTTATAAAATCTCTAATCTTTATGATCGGCTAGATAGACAAAAATATATGCTAAACTTAGTGACCGATCACTTATATGCAAGATTTGACAGTCTTTTCTTTCTGGCAGCTTCTAATCAGATTAACTTCATTATTCCATCCATTGGACACTTATAAGCCTGTGTCAGACTTACAGTCCTTGAAAAATCTGACAAGGTCACTGTTATACTTTACAACCTTTACAACTGACAAGAATATGTACCAGGTATAGTGACCAATCATTATATGCAAGATTTGACAGTCTTTTCTTTCTGGCAGCTTCTGATCAGATTAACTTCATTATTGCAACCATTGGACACTTGTATAAGGTGAGCAGTCTTGTAGCTTATGCAGTAATCTGAAATCGCACTTGACTTATCTATACACTTATCAGACTATATATCAGACTTATATATATTTTAAAAATTATAGTAGTCTTGTAGTCCTTATATGGGTATATATGTACTGACAAGATTGAGGCAATTTTGCTGATGAAGGGACCCTAAGATTTCCTCTTAGGATCTCCCCCTTGTCAGGTGAGCCCCCCCCTCCCCTTCTTGTTTACATAGTCAGTATCTGGACACTTAGGACTTCTCCTTGTCAGCTCTGTATGATGGCCCACAGGTGCTACAGGGGTTGCCCTAACAGTGAGAACTCCTCATCATCACAGTGAGGGCAAGTGTTGGGATATGCAGCATGTAGGCTTTGGGTCTAGACTGGAAATGCATCCACAACTGCATGCACATACTCTCCACTATTGCACTTTACCAATCCACAATGATATTTTTTTCCTTTTGTCTCATTCTACTATTGGTCCATACTAGACTAGTATAAAACAACTGTAGACAAACCATCCCAGTCACCTTTCTACTCACATGACTGAGGTAAGACTTACATTCTATACTACCTGCTATATGTTTACTTATGCAGAGTTTTGTTGTAACAAATCTATCTGGGCATAATACAGTCATGTTTCTACTTACATGACTGAGCAAATCTATCCAGATTTCTACACAGGAGAAACATTAACTTGCTGGGGACACTATATAGTGAGAAGATCTTGCACAGTTGTCTAATGTAGGATTGGGTTCCATTCATTCATACCAGCCCTATGAATAGCAATGGTAAGATGTCTTCCCCTTTTCATTTGTGGTTTCAATCACACTGGTATTCTGATTATGCCTTTGGCAATGAGAGAAAATTTCATCATTGGGACTCCTTCCTTTTCTTATACTCTAGATCAACTATTACATTCTCATATTCCATGTCTCCAGTTTACTATTTTTTTCCTAAGTTTTGTTTAGAGCAGAAGATCATAATTAAACAGTGAATCTACCATCTTTGTCCACACACAAGCTACCATGAAGACAACTTAGAAAATCTTATTAATTTATTATACAGTTTGCTCTGAGTGGCAATTTTTTGCATTTTGTTACCATCATCCCATCACGTGAACACCATGAAAAGCATATTCTGCACTTGTTTGATTATTTCTGAAACAAGTACAAGTTTGGCTTATGGAGAAAACCATCAGAAACTTGTGCCATTGTCAAAATTTGCTTATTTTATTTTTTATGATCAAAGGGTAAATTATCTAAGAAAAATCTATTATGATTTTGTGAACAGCAAACCGCTGATTTTGTACCGGCTTTCAGTTAGCCGGCTTTTAGGCTTGGCTCAGAACCATAATTGCAAATCGCGCATGCTCAAGCGTAAATATAAATGTAGTGATACTTCTCGCCAAAGGTTGCAATAATTTGAGTTTGCCAAATCTGTTGACTGGACAATTTTGAGGTTCTATATTCTTTGGTGTTTTCAGCAAGACAGCTGCATTAGTGCAATATGTTCAATATACCAAAATGCAAATGCATGGGTTATTCCGAAGGCAGTGTTGGTATGTGGCCTTTAGGACGAACTTAGTCTATGCATACGTTTCCGTGCCACATCTACATGACTCAGCTTAGATATCTTTGCCTAAACTTTCCTTCCCGTTTCTCCTTCTGGTTCTTCTATATGGCTTCACTTCTTCTGCATTGTGCGAACAATTCGCGCTCCCACATGATACTACATTTTTAAACTTTGTACTCAATTTCCAAACCTGTACCGTACTAGTACGGTTACCGCTCTCGTGCTCCATTGAAGACGCTGTTATTGATGTATCTTTACACGCAGTAAACACATGAATCATTCCCTACATACCGCATTTCCGTATCTCCCTTTTCACCCGCAAGTCAGTAGTAGTAGCGACAATTTCTACTACAAGCTGTCCGCATATCGGACATGATAAAATAACTATAATCAACCAAGGCATGAATATCGATGGATCCTTGCTTATGAGGACCATAAATCCCCAACCCCAGGTCCACTCCAGTTGTAATTTTTCTCTTGTTCTCAATGTCCTTGCCGCCGTTTGTAGAAGGATTCAAGCTTTCCGGTTTACCAATGGAAATTTTCATCAAAGAAGGTGATGTCAAGGAAAAAGCGTCCTCAGGGCACTCCCCCATATATGTATGTTCTAGGCTGTAGCAAAAATGGTATAAAAGAGGATTGGACTGATGTTGTTTACAGATAGAATTCAAGGAAAATGACCCTCGAGATCCTATGAATGCCTCTCACGTCAGCAAGTGGATATTGACTATTGTGGCATGCTGTTCATCTGCTCTTAGTTGTTAGTTTTTGAGATGTCTCATAATCATCAAACTAAACCAAGGAAATTTAGCCAGCGCTGCATCTAGCTTCTCGATGGGTATTCCTTCCATGCGCAAGGATCTGAATTGCTCCACAGAACAAGCTGCGTTTGCATTTGGGTGTGTCAAGCCACTTTTTTTGTGAAATAATGGACACCCGTTGACACAAAAACACTCCTAGCATATACGCTCTCGGTTTCGGTGTCATTCCTTTGTTTACTGCAGCTTTCAGCGA
>QLPI01019306.1:0-12643 GCA_003314275.1 Chroogomphus rutilus | reverse complement strand
TTAATTCTTCCCGGGAGCCCCTTGTAGTATTGGTGGCGAAGGGCGGAGTCGTCCCAAAGGGTATGGGTGGCGAGGCGGTTGAACTCGACCATATATTCCATGATGTGTTGGTCGTCACACATATGGAGTTTCTCGAGGTCCAGTTCCGCCTCGCCTTCCGGGTCGTGGGGGCCAAAGTTTGTTTTGAGTTCGGAGGTGAATTCATTATAGTCGTGGAGCCAGAGGGGTTCGTCATGGGCGGTGAAGGTGGGTTCGAAGTAGTCTAAGGCAGTTCCGGTTAGATATGATAGCGCGTAGGTTACTTTGGTGCTACTGGTGTTGAAGGTTTCTGGGTCATCCCAAAAAATTAGGTTGCACTGTACGAGGAAGGTTTGTAATTTTCTGGGGTTGGAACCGTCGAAAGGATCTGGGTTTTGAACTTGTGTGGGGGGTCTCGATTTCTTAGGGGTAGCTAGGCTGTTTGCTAGCGTAGTGATGGCTTTGGCGAGATTGGTCATGCTTCCCAGTGGTACGGGGGCGCTCTTCGAGAGTGGTGCCCATAGAAAGAGGGGTCTGGCGCATGCTCGTAAGAACCTTGTTCGTGTCTTATTCTTCATGACGATCAGGAGTGTGAGTACGAATATACTGTTAAGTCCGCATGTCAGGCGCTTAGCTAGTACTTCCGAAGGGGTTTTCTGGGTTAGCGCGAAGGTCCGTGACGGGGCCGAAGACCGAGATGGAAGTCGGATGGACTACGGATGGGGATGGAGGCACCAGAAACTTAGGGTAGGTCGCGGGATAGTTCAATCCGGTCACTGAGGTGTTCGAGGTCGAAGGGACTTGGCTTCAACTTATGTGTTGTGCCCTCCTTGATCGTCTGTCCCTAATTTTGGAAGGAGGCGGGAGTTTACCGGAAATGAATCGGAAACTGGTGGGAGACTAAATCGATATTCGTACTAGCGAACAGTCTAGTCGACTGGAAGACTATATACAAGTGACTATCCTTGTACTATCTTTGACGGTCATAACACAAGGGGAAGAGGGAGTACAAGGGGTCAATATAAGAGAGAACAAGGGGGTAAGGTACGCGATAAACTAGCGCATCGGTTATTAAGATGCGGAAATAGGTTGCGGGAATCGGGATTGGATTAGTGGTGGTTCGGACGGATGTTATGGGAACGGGAACAGGAACGGGTCCGTGCTTCGATGGTCGGGGAGGATTCAGAAACGGGGGTGGGTGATTGTGGGGGTTGGTGTAGGTTTGTTGGAGGCATGGGGCGTAACACAGAATGACATTTTCATCGGTGGCAACGCCAATATGGGAGTCCAAAAAACAATTGCCGCATGTGGGCAGAATGACAGTGTCCTCGGTCGCGATGCCAATACCGGAGTCCAAACAACCATTGACACAAATGGGTGGAGGCACATTTGCATCGGTGACAATGTGATGTTAATCAAGCCTCCCTGCTCAGATAATGAACTTTCCGCACAGACCCTACCCTGCTGTGGAATATCTGATGTACATCATCCCCTCGTGTCAACATACATATCTCGGACTGTTGTTGAAGGTGCTGGGTCCATCTCCCTCCAGAAGGCCACGGAAAAGGTGTACAGTGACGGCATCAAGTACTCCCAGTTGACGGATAACCAGTAGGCAATCGTGACAACGACTCAGTCTCACCTTCGGTTGTGGACCATCAACCACGAGCTTCAGGTTGTCTTTTCCACCAACTGCCTGAAATTTGTCAAATGGGAGCAACAGCGGGGGTCCCAATTGACAATGTGTGGCAACTGTGCAAAGGTTTCTAGGTCAGAGGCATTCAAACGAGCATTGCGTGTCAAGCTGGCCCCATTAGAGAGGATGAAGTTTATACCTCTTAAGTACCGTGGTTCACTGGAAGACCTTGGAGCCAAGTTTGCCAGTATTCAGGGTCTCTCTGAATTGTTATCTGATGTGAGTTCTTCCATTTCTTGCCCTTCTTCAAAGGCTAATACTCAAATGTGCACCAGGACCCACAGACCTCAATGTGGTTATGGTTCGTGCGTGGTGTTATGAAAGGCGAATACAATGATAAACTCGTCTTCCTGCCCATGATCCAAGCCACTGTGGCAGCTCATGACCGGGAGACCCATGGGGTTGGACTTCAAAACATGAGTTACATACCAATATATGAAGAATTCATGCAGATGGTGGCATTGACAAGCCCACACACCTACCGCCTCTTTGCACCGCACATTCAACTTCCCTCCCTCTGTCACCATAGGTAGGCCTTCCCTCTCTATGAAACATCACACACTCTCACACCATTAATAGGATGCTCTGGTCAGAGTCCCCCATGTTCCCAAGAATCATCTGTAATGACACTTTTTTCATTGCCCAAAGCTATATCATCTCTGTGGACTACTCTGGTCCAATTGCATTAGCTTGTGATGATTCAAAACTCCATCCATCGCTTCAAGTAGTTTGGGACAACTCAGCAAACTCAAACATCCTGGTTGGGTCAACACTCAGCAGGGATATTCTTGTTGCAAATGCAGAGGAACTCAAGAACCTCCTCGTAGATTTGAAGGATAAGGTTGCAACCAAGGTACGTACTGCATTATAACAACGGTTGACCCATACCTGAGGTTTACATCCCTTCTTGTAGTTGAGGCTCTGGTGTATGCAGATCCCACTGATTGGCATACCCTCAATGATTGTTGCTGCAGAAGCAATCCCAAATGACTTGACAGCAGAAGAGTTATATTTGAAGTCAAACCAAATTATCAATGGCCTGAAGAATCATGGGGTCAATGTCATCTCATATTCCTGCGATGGGACCCAAACCGAACAGACTGTCCAGGATCTCCTTGTCACACATGCAACAGGTTGGATTACACATGTAATCCCTGATCCTGAATGTGATCACACACATGAAATACAGATTCCAATCTATCATTTATCCCCCGTTGTCATGATCCAAGATTCAAAACATGCAGCCAAGACACTGAGAAACAATTTGTTCTCAGGGGCTCGTGCTCTCGTGCTTGGCAACCACCTTGCAATGTACTCTTATGTACGAGATATGGTGTTTAGTGCCCTCTCTGGATGCCCACTATACCACCGAGATGTTGAAAAACTTGACCGGCAAGATGACAATGCTGCAACATGACTATTTTCAGCAGCAGCATTGGAGTTCATTACAAATCAGTTCCCTGATCGTCTTGGGTTGACTGTCTATCTATTTATTATGGGAGAGGTGGTGGATGCTAATAAAAGTTGGACGATATCCCACTTGGAACGGATAAAGATGGTTCTTCGATGCCAGTACTTTATCAGACTATGGAAGCCTTTCCTCAGTGCGGCAGGCTACTCCCAATCCAAACAATACATCTCACAAGAGGCCGATGATATCCTCCATATGCTGATAGATGGTTTAATTGGACTCATCCTCATCTACTGGGACCACCTCAGTGGGCAGCAGTATCCTCTACTGCCCTGGCTCCACTCTACTGAAATATGTGAACATGTCTTTGCAGAATGCCAGAAGTTAGTGAAAGACTTCACCTACCTCAACTTCTTATATATGGTTCCCCGATTACACATTCTTATCCAGGCTGCATTGCTATTCTCCAAAGGTACAGATCCCAAGGCTCGGGCCATGGGTTATTCTCACTCATACCTTGACCCTGAGAATGCTCAGATCGAATCACTGGCGACATACCCTACAGATGACAAAATCTCACTTGCAGCAGGAGAAGCCTGGGATGAGGCTGTTACCCTTTTGGCTCTACTTGGGATCCATGCTGATGACCTTTCTATTTCCTCGACTATTGACCCAACTCTTCTGTTTTCTGACCCTGATGAAGCAGACTCAGTTGAATACCCCAACGATGAGACCGAGACTGTGGCTCTCCAACACTTGATCAGCATCCAACAGACCACTTGTTGGGAAGAAGTTGATACTGAGATTCAACACTGCATGCACATGTTGACATGTGCAGCGATCTCTTTGGATATTGAAGAGAGAAGGACACTGTAAGTACATTGGCCACATGAAAGCCAATAAAGTGCTAACCCTTCACTTTTTTCAGGGCTGAGTTGTCCAGAGGCAGTGATGCTGCTGACTTCGAAGGGACCCTTTGCTGTAATGCAATGATAATCGAAGGTATACGTAACACCCTTGAAATATCTACAAAGATACAGGGGACCACAAGTGGAGTCAACGCCGACTCTATCCTGATGGTCACACAAAAAAATCTCTCGCAGTTGGTCGCTGTCCATCTTGCCCATCAAAAAAAGCAGGCTTCGAAGAGCATCAAAACACGTGCAAACCCCCAGGATGCAACCCTAACATCTCCAGTCCAGACTGACCGTCAACAGCTCAGTATACAGATGGCAGAAACCATTCGTCGAGTAGGTAGTGGCCTAGAATGGGATGTATGGTGGAAGCTTAGAACTGTACCTGGAACAAGAAGTCCTAAAGAAATTCTGACTCTTACTGGGAACTCAGCCAATGCTGAGGTTGCAGCTAAAGAACGAGTCAACACGGTATGTCACTTGCATTCACCAGATGAGGGACCTGCTGTCTCACAAAAACACACAGGCCCAGCTTGCACGAGCTGAACTCTTCAATAAGGGAAATATAAACTTTTTGCAATATCTCGCTGATGGCTTGGTTGGTAATGGCATAAGTCCAGCAACCCTACCCCATGTCCCATTGAAAGCAGGAAGTTGGGCATTTGTATATTGGAATGGGTCAATATATGTTGGAAGAGGTATCTTTACTGTTACTTATCTCCACTCATAGCACCGGCTCACAATTAACCAGTTTTAACATCTTATTCAAAGGAGGCTGGTAGCGGGAGTCGACATGCATGGCAGGCCACCATGTCCGCAATCAGTGCTTTATCCTATGTGGTGGCACAGACTTTTGAGCAGACAAACTCACCAAACTGCTTCCGTTCCATCCATCATGATAAGGCTACCATTAGGGCTGAGACATATCTTCACATGCCATCAGTTCATTTTCTTTGTAGGCTCCAGGAGGAGGTAAAGTTTGCCAATTTGCAGACAATCTTGGTGGACAACAAGGACTGGGCCACTTTCCAGGAGTTGTCCAAGTGTTTGCCGGCATTGGGATCAGTGATAAAGGACCTGAAGAGTTCCACAAAGGGAGGAAAAAAAGGTGTAAGGTATATGTGACTCTTGCACACTCTCACCTCTAGTTGTCCAACTTGTATTATATTGTTTTTACATGCAACTATATGTAGAAACCAGGTAGAGAGGCCCAGGCAGATTTTTCTATTTTTTTCTTTCTGTCCAAATGAATTTGGCCCCTTTGGGATAGGTCTGTCTGGGTCCAAATCTTTTTCCCTAGCCCCCAATTTCTGCGTCCAAACTTTTTACCATTTGAGCTCATTTGAGCCCGGCGAACCTCTTCCCTGATTTTCCGGGGTCCTGGCTTAGAGATGAATGACGCAGCGAACACAGGATTAGTACAAGAATTAATAATATTCATTATTTTCTGTAGTATATAAAGTATGTAGTTAGATTGATATCTAACAAGTTCTCGAAGAGATTAAATCTCATTTAATATCCCTCGATCTACATGCGCCGTACGACATGAACGCACCGTACGTGCACGCGACATACGACACGAATGCGCCGCACTCGTGCGTGTCATATGCGTGAGCATAAAGCGTGTTGGTGTCAGCGCATGCGCATATGGCGCGTTGGTGTCGGCGCATGCGCGTACGGCGCGTTGGTGTCGGCGCGTGCACGTACGGCGCGTTCGTGTCATACGCATGCGCGTACGGCGCAGTTGTGTTGTACGTGTGTGCGTGCATGTCGTACGCGCGTACATAGTTGAGGTGGCGGGTTGGGCTGGGTCACGGGTGCTCTCGGCTTGACCCGCACTCAAACCCAAGGGCACCTGACCCGGTGACCCATACGGGTTACCCTAACCTGTGCTATGTTAAATGGGTGACTCACTAACTATAACCATGGAGTGCGGAGTTTAGAACTTCCTTAGTTACTTACTCCATACTTCAGGTATTGTACATTCTAACTAGTTTAGAACTTCCTTAGTTACTTACTCCGTACTTCAGATATTGTCAGTTTATTCAGTTTTCCCTATTCTCGGAAACCGCTAGGTCAAACTGTGCCAAAGTGATCTCACACTTCAGCAGGTTATGGGCCCCATGCCCTAGCAACTGACAAAGCAGTACTGAACTTTATTATCACATCCACAACACCAATTTACAATCCATCACATCCTGAACATGTCTAGTTCGACTCCAAGTTTTCTATCAACAATAGAAACTATGCTACTTGGAAGGACCAAATGGCAGCGTGGGGCCGTAAACAAGGCTGGTGGAGGATAGTGAATGGTGACATCTCACAACCAAGTACCTTGGATACAGATGCTTACCAAAAGTGGTTGGAACGGGTGGACAAGGCCGCTGGGGAAATATATCTGGCTATTGAGGATGATCAAAAACACCACTTAGGCGGAGTACTCGATGATCCAAAGAAGATGTGGGAGCTCCTGGAAAGTGGAAACTAGTCAAAGAAACCCGGGACAAGGTTTAACACCTATGATGACCTTTTTTCTGTTAGAAAATTGGAGAACGAGGGGCTTGAAGGGCTTATCGCATGAGTTGCTGAAAGGTTCGAGCTATCAAAGATGTTCAGCCTCAGGGATTTACACTTGATGACCTCGATAATGAACTACATTCAATGGCCTTAATCCGCGCATTACCTGAGGAATACTCTGCCTTCGTATCCTCACTCATGCTTATCGATAATCTCGATCGAGCTACGATTCACAAGGCCTTCAGGAATGAACAGTTAAATCGAGAACATCGTTCAGGGACATCAACGGACACTACATCAGCCACAGTACTCACTACTAAAGCTTCAACAACAACTCATAACTGCGAATTCTGTGGTTACAGAGGCCATATCTTATCCCAGTGCCGAAAGTATATCGCTGCAAAAGCTGAAGCACAAAAACCTAGACAATTCCGTCCAACCAACCCAACTCCTGGTTCATCTAGCATCAAGGAAAGTGCCACACCTGCGAGTACTACAGCTAGCATCGCTGAATTTGCCGGGAATGCAAGTTATCGTTCCTCTCAGCTGACTTGCACCTCGCAAAAAACTTACTTATGGAATGCAGACACAGGTGCCACATCTCATATGACGCCGCACCAACATTGGTTTCGTGACTATACCAATCTTCGAGTCCCTATACGACTTGCAGACAACACAATCGTCTATTCTAAAGGTGTTGGGAACATAGTATTTCACCCGGTCATTTCAGGAAGAGTGGCGAGATCAGTCAAGTTCACACGAGTACTTCACGTCCCTGATTTACAGAATAACCTCCTCGCTGTTCTGTATTTATCACGCCAGCATGGTATTCATGTGCATATTTCTCCAACTGAACTCTCAATGATATTCTCACTCAGGGAAGAGAAACTATTTGTCGCTCCAATCAACAAGGATAACTCAGCATTCCTTGCAGGAACCACTGAGAAGTTCACAGAACATGCTTATCGCTTGGTATCAACACTCCCTGCTGACAGAAACCTCTGGCATCGTCGTTTTGCTCATCATGGACATGATGTGGTCAACAAAATCATTAAGGATAAACTAGTAACAGGTATGCGTATCAATACACATACCAGGCCAAACTCAATATGCGAACCTTGTTTGGCTGGAAAAATGAACGCAAAACCCTTCGCAACTTCTTCAAGTCGTGCAGAGAACCCTCTTGATCTTATTCATACCGATCTGCATGGCCCTTTTAGAATGGCAACGCACTCAGGGTACCGGTACTGGATAGTATTTGTTGACGACAACACTCGTTTCCGAGCTATACACTTCCTCCATACTAAGGATCAGGCTTTTGAAGCATTCAAATGCTTTAAGGCAAAGGTCGAAAATCACTGGAATCAAAAAATCAAAGCAATGATTGACGATAAAGGTGGAGAATATATGTCAAAAGCCTTTCTTACCTTCACCAATGCATGTGGCATTGAACGTCTGCACACAGTTCGAAACCGACCACAACAAAATGGAGTGGCAGAACGCGCAAATCGTACAATCGAAGAACACGCTATAGCCATGCTCTATGAAGCTAATTTACCTGCGTCATTCTTGGGAGAAGCAGTTGATACTTACATCATGCTTCAGAACAAATGCCCAACAAATTCGCTATCAGAAAAGACACCATATGAGCTCTGGTACAGACGAAAACCAGATGTCTCAAACCTTCGAGTGTGGGGATGCTCAGCATATGTTCATGTGCAGAAAGACAAACGAGTAGGAATCAACTCACATATGGAGAAATGCATTTTCCTTGGTTACCCAGATGGTTTCAAGGCGTGGAAGTTTTACAACCCTGTTACCAAATGTGTTGTCATAAGCGAGCGGGCTGAATTTGATGAACACTACTTCCCAGGACTCAAACAGACTTGGAATCAACCAATCACCTCTGCTACATCCCCACTCACGGTGTCAGAGTATCAGACACCTCTGTCAATGGTGCAAGACTTACATGATGATGAATCTGAGTCAGAGATTACTTCGACAACAGTACCAGAAGCACCATCACCACCTCAAACATCTAGCACCATAGCAGACTCTCCATACCATGCAATTCACTCACCACCAGCTATAGTGACATCCCCAGGTGATACCATGTTCCCAGAAGGGCAATTACCTTCCACTGGACCTACATCTCTGGCTGGACCCTCAGACAGTATGGCTCCTGCTCCAGCGCCAATGTTGACACTGTTACAGCATCGGGCAGCAAATCCACGGAGAAATGCAGGTGTAGCTCCAAGAGAATGGTGGCGAACATGGGAACCAACCCAAAAGACAGATGAGATTGAAGAATGTAATGAAGCTATACAAACCGCGTTATCAACACGGTATACAGACCCTCAGACATTCAAAGAAGCTATGACATGTCCCGATGGACAACAATGGAGAGAAGCCACAAACCTCGAGATGAATAACCATCTTGAGAATGGAACTGGGAATATGTCGAATTACCTCCAAATGCGAAGCTTATTGGGTGTAAATGGGTATTTCAACTTAAACATCATGCTGATGGAACTGTTGAACATTACAGAGGCAGAGTTGTGGCAAAAGGGTACACTCAGAGACCCGGATTTGAGTATACAGAGGATGCTACATTCTCACCTGTTTACTGTCCTGCCTCCCTCCGACTCATTCTTGCACTAGCTGCCAAGGAAAAACTTCATCTTCGATCAGTTGACATCTCACACGCATTTATACTTGGTAAAGACCTCGAGGAGATCATTTATATGAGACAACCTGAAGGTTATCACCAAGGAGGACCGAACACCGTATGTCGCTTACTTAAACCATTATATGGCCTGAAACAATCAGCACGTAACTGGAACACACGTCTACATGAAGTACTGACATCCATGGATTTCACACGTTGCGAAGCCGATCGAGCAATATATATCTATACTCGAGGGGAAGTGTGAATTATAGTACCAATATTTATTGACGACATCACCCTTGCTGGGACCTCCCCTGCCGCAAATGACAAAGTGGTAGAGGAACTTCAATCACACTTCAAACTGTGAGACCTTGGCCCAACTAAGTTTTTACTTGGAGTCCATATTGTTCATGACATTCACAACCAAACTCACAGCGTCAATATGTCATTAACATACTAGAACACTTTGGGATGACAGATTGCAAACCTGTTCACACACCAATGGACACTAGTATCACATTAACCTCAGAGATGTGCCCAAAAACTGAAAAGGAAGTGGAAGAGATGCGGAACACACCATATCTTGTAGCTGTAGGTTCCCTCATGTACCTTGGAACAACCACACGGCCAGATATAGCATATGCAGTGGGCGTACTTGGCAGGTTCAGTCACAACCCTGGACCATGACATTGGCTAGCAGTCAAACATCTTCTACGCTACCTGAAAGGCAGTATGGACTACAAACTCGTCTATAAATCTGATCAAGAGGCTAAGGAATTATTCGTGACATACACTGATGCCGATCACGGCGGAAACAAAGACAATGGTCGGTCAACAGGTGGTTATGTTACTTGTGTTGGCGGTGGAGCTGTAGACTGGAGAAGTTGGCTACAACCCATTGTGACACTGTCCACCACAGAAGCCGAGTTTGTTGCTGCAGTTGAAGCAGGGAAGGCTATCAAATGGATCAGAAACATCTTACAGGAGTTTGGTTACCCTTTGGAGCGATCATCCACACTCCTAATTGACAATCAATCGGCACTCACTGTTTCTAAAAATCCAGAGCACCATGGCCGTATGAAGCATCTTGACCTTAGATTCTTTTGGCTACATGATCAGGTTGAGGCAGGGATCATATGTCCTGTTTACATTCCCACTTCTGATCAAATTGCCGACATACTCACAAAAGCATTACTGCATACGACCTTAGAAAAATTCAGGACACTCCTAGGATTGCAAACATGACTTCAAGTGTTGTGGAGTTACTTTGTCAAGGGGGGGTGTTAAATGGGTGACTCACTAACTACAACCATGGAGTGCAGAGTTTAGAACTTCCTTAGTTACTTACTCCGTACTTCAGGTATTGTACATTCTAACTAGTTTAGAACTTCCTTAGTTACTTACTCTGTACTTCAGATATTGTCAGTTTATTCAGTTTTCCCTATTCTCGGAAACTGCTAGGTCAAACTGTGCCAAAGTGATCTCACACTTCAGCATGCTATTCCCTAGTTTTGGAACCCAAGAAGTGTGACAAAACTTTGGTGTGAACCAAGGCAAGTCAAGTTCTCTGACAAGATACAGAAGGACAATAAAATGCATCTGCATAGGCTATTTTAACAGTGAACCCAATTAAGAAATTATACTCTGGAGATTCACGTAATCAGTTATTGCAAAAGTTTTAAAATAAGATTAATGTGACCTTATGTAACCATGCAAAATGTCTCTATTGATTCTGATCTGGGTCTTTGTCCAAAGATAATATTTAAGGGGGGTCTTGCTCATCTGTTACATATAGAATTAATAGTTTAAGAATGTTAAACTATTAGTTCTATGCTATTTTAGGTTTATTTCCACATTATCTAATGTTTTTCTGATTTAGTTCTTATTATAATTTTTATGTGTTTTAGAAATTAGGGTAGCCTACCACTTCTGTTGCAAAAGGTTAGATTTACTCTTCAGAATAAATCTATTCAATGGGTCTTCAGACCTGTTGATGAAGGGTGGTAGACCAACTTTGGCCCCCATGACCCAGAAGGAGAGGCCAAAGCAGACCTCAAGAACCTCTGCATGTGCGATAACCAGTGCATCATGAAATATGTAGTTGAATTCAACTGACTTGCCACCTGCATCCATTGGGGTGATGCTGCGCTATGTTGCCAGTTCTACAATGGGCTCCTTGGCAGGATTAAGGATGAGATCTCCAGAGTAGGGAAACCCCACTCCTTGCTCCAACTCCACCTCCTGTCCCAGTCCATCGACACCCGTTATTGGGAACATCGATTGGAAGTCACTAGAGAATCTTCCTCATCCTAGAACCCTATGACAAGGGAAAGGCTCCCAGGAATCCATATCCAGCCCCTAACACATACAATAAGATGGCCAACTCAGGCCAACCCACAACCCCATCTGGTGGTAGCAAGACTACCATGGATCTCTCATCCAAACTCGGAAAAGACGGAAAACTTACACTGCAGGAACAGCAACACCACTTCGAACAAAACCTCTGTCTCTTCTGCAGAAGACCAGGCCACACAGCCAAGAAATGCCCAAGATCTGCCACCACAGTCACCAAGGGATGTGCAGCCTCTGTAATAGAGGAAATTGAGGAAGCATCTGAAGCAACAGATGCTTTGGAATCCAAAGAATAGAAGCACAGGCCCCTGACTCCA
Organism: Chroogomphus rutilus; assembly: GCA_003314275.1. Taxonomy (NCBI): domain Eukaryota; kingdom Fungi; phylum Basidiomycota; class Agaricomycetes; order Boletales; family Gomphidiaceae; genus Chroogomphus; species Chroogomphus rutilus. The sequence goes on along the minus strand of QLPI01019306.1, from coordinate 750 downwards.
GCACCAGTTGTTCACATTGGATACCAACGATACTAATAGAGTAAAATCAAACAATGCATCCACTCTCTCAAAGAATCACTAACTTTCCTGAACTCCATCAAGACCCACGACTTTGCAATCATGATTCCAATATCTCCCTTATGCCTGCAAAACCACTGAAAATTTGACCTGTTTCATGGAAACAACTCTGACCCTCTGAAAAATCCATCAGATTCTAGTTACCTGGCTATCCTTGGACACCATTTTCTCAACCACTATGATCCATTGATCGACAGGGCATTGAGTATTACTTTGTTCAGATTTTCTATCCCAACTTATTCTTGGTACCACCGAGCCCACAGTTTCCACTCAGTACTTAATCTGACCCTCCCAAAATTCCACTCAGGGAACCCTGACCAATGTGGACCACCTACCATTCCTTAGACAAAACGGTACAATGTGTAGATTTTTCTCCCTAGACTAGAACCTGTTGATACATGATTTGATACCTATTGCTGAACCATTGACACAGGTTGAAACCATGGATTTTTGAGAATTGCATGACATCCTCTGAATTTTCGCAGAAGGCCTTACCACCATCTGGGCAACAAATCCATGATCCCTCACCACCATGACCACCATGGCTCCGACTATGAGGACAACCTAGTTAGACGATGGGACATCTACCCTAAAGAGGGGGAAAAGCAACTAGGGAATAGCACGGGTTAGGCTAACCCGCACGGGTCACCGGGTCGGGTGCCCCTGGGTTTG
>QLPI01019282.1:0-10981 GCA_003314275.1 Chroogomphus rutilus | reverse complement strand
AATGGATTGGTCATATTTGGATACAGGTGTTGGTCTGCATCCGAGAATCCGGAGTTGGATGACGGTTCCGGAGGGTGTGCTGGGGTCTGAGGCATCTGGAAACTTGGTCCAGGGGTGGACAGTTCTCGGGGGATGGATGCGCGACAGGCAGATGCCAGGTTGATTGTCTGTAGGGCTTGCAAACACATGATAGGTCTCATGCTTTATGGCGATCAGGAGTGTGAGTATGAATATACTGTTAAATCCTTGTGTCGGCGCTTAGCTAGAGGCTTCCAGAAGGATTTCTGGAGGTTCTGAATGATTTCCGAGGGGGGGTTCATACTCCGGAGGCAGAGGGACTAGAGGTTGCGGATTCATAATCGGAATCGGAATGGGGGTGGAAAGACAGGAAGCGCCAGGGGGTCTAGGACTGTTCACGGTATAGGGTGGTTCGAGTGGTTCAAGGTCATAGGGACTTGGCTTCAACTTATGTGTTGTGCCCTCCTCGATCATCTGTCCCTAATTTCAGAAAGTCAGAAAGTTTACCGGAACTGAATCGGAAACTTCGACGCAGAATTAAGTCGATATTTGTACTAGCGAATAGTCCAGTCGACTGGTGACTTATATACATGTATCTAGTCTTTGTACTATTTTTGCCAAGTAAAGATGAGGGGGGAAGAGAGTACAAGGGGCAATACAGAATGAAGAACAAGGGAGTGAGGTACATGATGATCCTGTGCATCGTTTATCAAAGGAGTGGAACCTTGGCTTTGGAATCTTTGGAGGTTCGGGAATGCGGAACCTCGGATTGATACATCGGAATTTGGAAGGCGGTTATTCAGGCTTTGAGCGGTCGGAAAGGTCTTGGAAATGGTGCGGTGGGTTGTGGAGATTAATGTGGGTTTATTGGCGGCATGGGCCATAACATATTTAAACAAGACAAATTAAGTACTAAAGAGTTCTTCAAGGGAGTAGAAATGCAAGCAAGGTCACTGCAATCCTTTCTTGTTTTATGTTCAGTCATATTCTATTGTCTTATTTTTGGCCATGATCTTATTGTTTTATGCTCAGTCATATTCCATTGTTCTATTTTCATTTATGTCCATTGTTCTATTCTTGATCATTGTGAACAATGCTTCCACATGCTTTCCATACCTTATCCCCTTTTCATACCTTATGCTACCCTGTTCTACCTCCAGTTCTTAACCTATATAAGTAGCATATGGATGTAGATAGTTGCTCATTCTGATTATCGACTTTGCAATGCCCATATCCTCTCATCTGAAGTCCTTACTTGGGCCAACACCCTCGGCACTCTCCCAAGTTACTCTTCTCTCTGAAATTAGTGGCATATATGAAAAGTAGGGCACAACAGATGAGTATGTTGAAGCTAGCCACATCTGATCAGTCTACTAGACTTGGCCGACACCCAGTCAGCATTGTGAAGTTGGTAATTTTTCATTAGTACTCAGCCCATGCAACCTTGGCACTTTCTATGCTTGACATGCTCACAAGTCACAGAACCTAATCTAGCTATGCTGAATGACTGCACTAAATCCTATCACAGAAAAGGATTGGTGCATGCAGGCTTGTAGGTAGTAATTACCTAGAGCAAACCTATACCACTCCTGATCCCCCAGGTATATTAGGACATGATAAGCATGGAATTTATTGTAGAGTTATCTAATGCACATGGATATAATACTATAATGAACATAGTAGACTCAGTATCTAAGTGGGCACATTTTATACTGACTTATACTATGATTACTGCAGCTGGGGTAGTACAACACTTCTTATACCATGTATAGAAGTTACATGGGCTGCTGAAGGTAGTAATGTCTAACCAAGGAGTACAATTTATCTATGAGTTTACCCAAAAACTCTACCACTTGTTAGGTATTCACCTGGCAGTTTTCACAGCCTACCACCTCCAAATAGACGTGTAGATAGAATAAGTCAATCAAGAGCTAGAACAGTACCTTTGCTCTTTGTCAATGAGAGGCAGGATGACCGGGAAGACCTCCTGCCCCTAGTAGGGTTCTAGTACAATAACCACATTCATACTTTGATCTAAGAATTGCCGTTCATACTGGATATCAGCCACCATCCATGCATGGACTTCATATCACATCAACCCCTGTCACACTTCAAATCCATGAATGAGTTCAAGGAGCAAATAGGGAGAGCCCTTTCTGAAACAAAGGCAGCCCTGGCAAAGGCAAGGGAAGACATAGTGGCTTACTACAATTGTCAATGTCAATCAGCATCTAGGTTCATACTCAGTGACAAGGTATATCTTAATATAAGTGACATCTACACTAACCACCCATCTAAGAAATTGGCACATAGATGGCTTGGCCCCTATCTAGGAGAAGAACAAGTTGGGTCTCAAGTATACTACCTTTGGCTTTCAAAAAACTTGAGCAGCCTTCACCCCATCATCAAACTGACTCTAGCACTCTCCAATCTAATCAAAGGCAGATGCCAAACACCTCCACCATAGCTGGTTTTGTATAAGGATAAAAAACACTTCAAAGTGGAACTGTCAGGCACTGAGAATGCCAACGATACGTGGGCCAATGTCAGGCACTGGGAATGCTGACGATGTGTGGGCCAAGCACTATAGTAATAATACCAATATCACGATGTTAGCAGGAAGTGGCCAAGTCCTGCAGGCTAGTCAGAGTGGCTTGGTTTTAACATACTCATGGATTGCACCTTACTTTCCATGCATGCCACTGATTTGGGACAGAAGAGATACTCAGGAGAGTGCCAAGAGTGTCAGCCTGAGTAAAGGACTTTAGACAGAAGAAGAGAGGGCAGGAAGGCATAAACCTAGTTGATACTCAGACTGAGGAACTATGTACATGCATTCACTACTTATATAGGTTAAGAAGTAGAATGTGGAATAAGGGTGGCATAAGACATGGAGAAAAGAATAAGGTATGGAGACCATGTGAAAGTATTGTCCACAGTGATCTAGAATAAAACAATAAGATGTAGATGAGAATAGAACAATGGAATATGACTGAGAATAAAAGAGTAGGAGTGTGAGTGAAAATAGAACAATAGAAAGTGGCCAAATATAAAACAATAGGGCTGTGACCAAACAATAAGTGAATAGTAAACATCCCAAGGGGAAATAGTTAAAGGGAAGGATGGGGAATGAAAGAATAATAAAGAATAGAAGGGATGGGATGAGGAAAGTGAACCAAATGATGAACCAAATGTACCAAGCTGAGACCACGTACTAGTGAGGAATGACTTGTCACTGGTGTGTGAGATTAAATAGCAAGGGTCATTCGGTCAGTACTACTGAGTGAACTGGAGCTTGGTATCGTGGGCTTGACAGCTGAGTACTATTGTAATAGTACTGACTTCACGATGCTGGTGGGAATTGGCCAAGTCCTGCAGACCAATTATGGTGGCTTGGCTTCAATGTACTCATATCTTTCCATGTGTGCTACTGATTTCAGATAGAAAAGATACTCGGGAGAGTGCCGAGAGTGTCAGCCTGAATAGGGGACTTCAGACAGGAGAAGGGAAGACAAGAAGGTGTAAGCCAAGTCAATATTCAGAAGAAGGAAATATCTACATCTTAAGAAGTGAGATGTGGAATCAGGGTGGCGTAAGACATGGAGGAAAGAATAAGATATAGAGACCATGTGGAAGTATTGTCTACAGTGATCAAGAATAGAACAATAAAATGTAAATGAGAATAGAACAATGAAATATGGCTAAGAATAAAATAATAAGAGTGTGGATGAAAATAGAATAATAAAAAATGACCGAATATAAAACAATAGGGCTGTGACCGAAAATAAGTGAATAGAAAATGTCTTGAGGGAAAACAGGAAAAGGGGAGGATTGGGAATAGAAGAATAAATGAAGGTAGAGGGGATGGATGAAGGAAGTAGACCAGATAATGAACCAAATATACTGAGCCAAGACTATGTACTAGTAAAGAATAACTTGTCACTAGTGTGTGAGATTAAACGGTAGAGGTCGTTCAGTTGGTACTACTGAGTGAACCGAGGCTTGGTATCATATACTTGACAGGAACAAGTCCTTAACAGCTCAATGAGAGTGAATCAGTTACAATTCCTCATTTTTATATATATAGAGGGATGTCACATTCTAGAGGGGAAGTAATGTCAGAGAAACCTAAGAAACAAGTCACAACTGAAAGCCTACTGAGCAAAGACCAAACCTACTGACCAAGATCTATTTGGTATTTGTCTGACTATTATGACCAAACTACATATCAAATAGATACTACAGTTGGCAGCTATCATCAACGGGAATCACTAGTAGCTATCACCTATATTATTGGCAATCGTCAGTGCCCCTAGCATCCTGGTTTCATATCTGAAAAACATGGAGTGTTATTCCTAAGATAAACAAAGTGTCATGGCCATAGTATATATATAGCTATAGTTAAGGAGATAAAAGGATTCCTTAGAGTTTTCTCTTTGGATCTCCTTCTGCCAGGTATACTGATACTACAGTATATAGGTGATTGCTGTTATTGATTTTCAGAATAAAGAAACAGATACATAAAGTGTGCTACTTATATAGTCAAAGAAGTAGAGATGCATGATCTTAACATATTGCAGGGTAACATAACAAAAGTATGCAAAAGAATAAGACATGGAAACAAGATATAGAAAGTTTGGTTGATGTCAAGTACATGTACCGAGATTCTGATAATTCGGCAGTGCCAACCGAGCAGTCAGACTATGTCCACATACAAGTGCCCATGCTGTATGCAAATCACTTGGTATGCTGGTCTCAGCTTAGCACATCTACCATCTACATTCCTTGTTCCCATCCCTCATCTACTCTATGCCTTTCACCATCCATTAATCCTACCACACCTACTCCTTATTCCTCGATCTGCCTCACCTCAGGACATCCTGTCCTTGTTTTATCCTCGGCCACAACCATTGTTTTATAGTCGGGCACTCCCTATTGTCCTATCCTTGGCCACATTCCTATTATTCTATTTCCATTGTCCCATCCCTGTTTGCATTCCTTCATTCTAATTTTACTCGTTGTAGACAATATCCCCACATGCTCTGCATACCTTATTGTTTTACATTCCTTACTCCACATGTTACTTCTTAACCTATATGAGTAGGACATGCATGTACATACTTCCTCATTCTAGGTATCGACTAGGCTTAGGCCCCTTGTCTTCTCTTTCCTCTGTAAAGTCCTCTACTTGGGCTGGCACTTTTAGCACCCCCCGAGTACTTTCTCTGTCCCAAATTGGTGGCATGCACGGCAAGTAGGGTGTAACGCATGAGTACATTGAAGCCAAAGCCACTACTTCCAGCCTGCAGGACTTGGCCACTCTCTGCCTGCATCCTCGGCATTACTGAAGCTTGACAGTTAAATGATCAAGCATACAAACATATAGAAATAAATAGAAACAAAATGTATAAAAGAATAAGCGAGGACAGAGAGGATGGAATGGAATAGGATGAAGTGGAATGAACTGAGAACAAACCAAATGTACCAAGTGTCAAGTACATGTACAGAGCAATGGTTCACTTGGTAGTGCCAACCGAACAATTAGCCTAATTCCATGCACAGGTAACCAAGTCATATACAAGTCACTTAGTACATCGGTCTTGGCTCAGCACATTCATCGTTCAAACCCCCTACTCCATTCATCATCCACTTCTCCCTCATCCATTATCCATTATTACCAACCTGTTTATTCTTTATTTCTCGGCTCATTTTACTTCAGGACATTTTCTATTGTTTATTCTCAGCCATGACCCTATTGTTTTATATTCAGTCATTTTCTATTGTTCTATTTTCATTTACACTCTTATTATTTTATTCTCAGCTATATTCTATTGTTCTATTCTCGTCTACATCTCTTTGTTTTATTCTTAAACATTGTGGACATACCTCTACATGCTCTTCATACCTTATTGTTTTCTCCATGTCTTATGCCACTCTGATTCCACATTTCACTTCTTAACCTACAGTATATAAGTAGCACATGGATGTAGATAGTTCCTCATTTTGAATGCCAACTTGGCTTATACCTTCTTGTCTTCCCTCCTCCCATCTGAAGTCCCTTACTTGGGCTAATACTCTCGGCACTTTTCCAAGTTCTTCTTCTATCTGAAATCAGTGACACATGGAAAGTAGGGTGCAATACACCGAGTACATTAAAGCCAAGCCACCCCAATGGTTCAGGACTTGGCCAATTCCTGCCAGCATTGTGAAGTTAGTACTATTGCAATAGTACTTGGCCCATGCATCGTCGGCATTCTCAGTGCCTGACATCAAGTCAAGACCATATACTAGTGAAGAATGACTTGTCACTTGCATATGGGATTAGATGGTAAGAATGTTTAGCTGGTATGACCAAGTGAACTGAGGCTTGGTGTCATGTACTTAACATGGTCCAATTGTTATAATAGGGCATCAGACTTCCCCATGTTGATGTCATAGGTTGAAGTTGAAGTGCAAGAGGTAAAGCAACTAGCCCCTTTACATGGACTCTTTGTAGATAAGAGATTAGTATAAGATCCTGTATATTCATTAGCCTGTTCTTTAGTTAGAAATCAACTAAGATTCTCTCATTCACTTCGGTCTCATTTCTGTTTTATTTCTACCTTGCCATTACAACCCTTGATATTACAAAATTATAGCCTATGGTGCACATCACTTAGTCACCACAACTTTGTGACAATGAAAAGCTTGTGCACTTCAAATCATATTAGGGATATTCTGAACAGGTGGAAATAGTCTATTTGATATGCAGGAGAGACCTACCAACTAGATTTCCATACGACCCTCTGGTTGCCAAGTTAATATACTGGACACTGAATGAATTTGGCAGCACAAGAAGGTTTCCTTATTAGGATACAATTACCATATAAGGAAGGTGTCTATTATGTAATCAATTGTCAAACTGAGCTGCCAGTACCCATCTATGGGATTGGTATTTTTGTAAACTGAACTTCTGGACATGAAGTTATACATTATAAGCACACATTCCTTCATCATATGCATCCACCCAATGCTACACCCGATGCTCCCACTTTTGAATTGTTTCCACCAACACTGACTCCAGGGCTTTTGATAAGTTCTCCTATAATGTGGCAAAGGTGTAATCGCAATGCTCTCATAGGTACTTCTTGACTGCATCCTAGAAGTACTTAATGAAGTTAAGTTCACAGTGGAACTTCAGGAGGAAGATGCAGATGTGACTGGCTTTTTCGATCACTTCCTGAATGAGTAAATGCTGTTCCTTGAAATCTGGTTACAACTTGAGTGATCACTTTGCATAACAACCCACTGATCCTACAGCATACTTCTCTCGGCACTTCATTTGGAGTTTATCAACCTAGATACCGTATTCCAAGAGCACTTACTTCATTCCCTTTGGTTGATCAGGGAATTCAGGGTGGTCCTTTGGGAAAACCATCAGTTGGGTAACCTTTTGGTGGTTCCACATGAACCACCCATCCTTCATCTGAGCCTGTTTTCTCCCAGGATGCAGGTTCATTCTTGAGATAAGGAGAGCATCTGTTGAGTAGGCTGAGTGACCCTGGGAGTTGTTGATTAGGAAAAGAGTGTCAGGCCTTGGTAATGCCGAAGATACAGGTGGGAGTGGCTAAGTCCTGCAGGCTGAAAGTAGTGGCTTTGGCTTCAACATACTTATGCATTGCACCTTACTTTCCATGCGTGCCACCAATTTAGGACAGAGGGGGTACTCAGAGAGTGCCGAAAGTGCCAGCCCAAGTAGAGGACTTTACAGAGGAAAGAGAAGGTAAGGGGCCTAAGCCTAGTCAATACTCAGAATGAGGAAGTATGTACATGCATGTCCTACTTATATAGGTTAAGAAGTGATATGTAGAATAAGGAATGTAGGACAATAAGGTATGTAGAGCATGTGGGGATATTGTCCTTAATGAGTAAAATTAGAATGAAGGAATGTAAATGGGGATAGAACAATTGAAATAGAATAATAGGGATGTGGCCAAGGATAGGACAATAGGGAGTGACCGACTATAAAATAACAGGGTTGTGGCCGAGGATAAAACAAGGACAGGATGTCCCAAGGTGAGGTGGGTCGAGGAATAAGGAATGGATGGGGTAGGATTAATGGTGGTGAACAAGGCAGAGTAGTTGAGGGGTAGGGATAGGGAATGTGGATGGTGGATGTGCTGAGCCGAGACCATCGTGCCAAGTGACTTGTATACAGCTTGAACACTTGTGCATAGGTGTAGTCTAACTACTCGGTTGGCACTGCCAAATTACCAGATTCTCGGTACGTGTACTTGACAGTATCCCCCCCTTAGCAGCTGAACCCATGAAGCCGGTAGGCAGAGATTGAAAATTAAGGTTTTGGATACCTAAATGTGATTCCTTGTAGAAGTTTGGGGCATAGTGCTCAGACATGGCTTCTATGACCATCAAACACGACTGTACAACCTATCATCTATCAAAATAGGGTATGAGACCGACGAAGAGGATATATGGAAGGCCGAGATGTAGGTTAGAAGGTTGGAGAGGCAGCAGAAACAAGAGGCGGAGGCTGTTTGAGTTGCCAATGCGGGGGTGAAGGATAGGATGCCTGAAAACGAGGGTATAGATAGTATGGGGGCTCCCAATCCTTCAGGAGTCCCAAAGCCTACTGTGCACAAGAGGGGCAGGGGTGTGGAAGCGGGGCCCAGCAAGGGGCCAGGAATAAGAGGGAGGGGAAGGAGTGAGCGGCTGTGGGGGGCCCAGGTGAGTGATGGGTTCATAAGGAGACCCCCAAAAGGTGGTTGAGCCAATGGGAGGAAGGCAGGTGGTAGAGCTGCTGGAGGTGCTCCTGAGGGGTCAGGAGAGGATGATTAGAATCCTACTCCTCATGGAGGAGAGGGATTTGGGAGGTTCCAAGGATGCAGGAGATTTGGGACAGGAGGAGGATGAATTGAAAGATGATGGGGATGAACAGATGGATGAGGCAGGAGGCAAGGAAAAGGAGGATAAAGGGAAGAGAAAGCAGAGGGAGGATGATGAGGATATGGGGGATGAAGATAAGACTTAAAGTAGTCTCTTTAATAAACTGTTCTTTTTATTCTATTTTGTGTGACTGAAAGATAAGGAAGGAAGGCATAAGAGGAGAAGGGAACAAGTGGGGCCAGCCAGGATGTTTGGCTTTCCTGGCTGTAGTAGACAGAAAAAAAGAGGGGTGACGGATGGACTAGAAGATGTCCGGTAATGTCGGAAGTGAAGTGTCAGGATGATTATAGAGGGAATTCGGGATGATGTAGGAACAAAACTGAGGGAATGGAGGAAGTTAAGGATGGGACAGAGAGTGGAGATGGGTGAATGGAAGGGGTTTCATGAGAGGAATGTCTTCAGGAGAGGAGATTGTGTAGTTTGAATGGTTTCTAGCTAGTTGCCATCCCTTTAGGTAGACGTCCCATCGTCTACTAAAGGTGTTGGCTTCTAGCTGAGAAGAATGGAAAAGAGTTGTGAGAGCATATAATGCAAATATATGGAACTGATGAAACAAGAATGGATGGGGACAGATGGAAGAGACCTTGGCTGAACGTGCCGAATGGCACCACTGACCGAGAGATCCCAGCTAAAAACTTACCAGCCATTCTGGTATACAAGTATGCACAAGGCAGTTGCATTGACTAGGGCTATTGACAGAGCTTCCAGCGATGGAACAGGATCCTGGGTGAGGCTATTGGAGCAGTGGTAAGTGCCAACTGGACCAAGGCCATTGGGATACACCTAAAGGTATTAGTGCCTTGACGGAACCTAATACTGCCCAATACCCTGTTAATCAATGGATTATAGCAGGTGAGCAAGTTATGACCGAATATTGCCAACCGACAGATCTAGTGACATGACAGACAGATGGGTGGACAGAGATGTCTGGATGGAAGATCTAGTAGACATGTCTATATATTCAGTGATAACTGAATTAGCAGTACTGGATCAAGAATTCTAAAGAAAAATAAAGGGGTAGCTGTGAATGGATACTGATATGATCAAGCATACAAGGTGGGTTGCCGAGAATATTTGGCACCCAATCAGATGACAGAAGGAATTAAAATGAAGAGAATAGAAGGACATAGCAGCATTGATCTAAGCCTCACTACTGGCATCTGCCGAGTCAATGCAACTGTTGGTGTGCTTAGAGGCCAACAGGTGGCAAACTAGTTTTCAGTCGCCATTGCTGAGTCTTCAGCATTAATGTCTGGGGCATCAGTTGCTTGGGGGGCAGAGTTGGGAGTGGTAGTTGCACAGGTTTTCATTGCTTTGGGGTATCCAGCTATTTTGTAATTTCTAGTGGCACAAAAGAGACACAGGTTGTTGTCTAAACATCTCTGTCATTCGGTTGGGAGGAGCTTGCCGTCCTTGCTGAGGGTCTTGGTATACTCAGGTTGCTTAGACTGAGGATTTTTTACTGTCCTCATTCTTTGACATATTCTTGTTGCTGCTGTTATTTTGTATGGGCATAATCATAAGTAAGGCATGGGAAGTAGTTTGATTCTGGGTATACTGTCAGGCCTTGGTAATGCCGAAGATGCAGGCAGGAGCAGCTAAGTCCTGTACTGTAGGCTGAAAGTAGTGGCTTTGGCTTTAACATACTCGTACATTGCACCCTACTTTCTGTGCATGCTACCAATTTAGAACAGAGGGGGTACTCAGAGAGTGCCGAAAGTGCTGGCCCAAGTAGAGGACTTTACAGAGGAAAGAAGAGACAAGGGGCCTAAGCCTAGTCGATACCCAGAATGAGGAAGTATGTACATGCATGTCCTACTCATATAGGTTAAGAAGCGACATGTGGAATAAGGAATGTGAGACAATAAGGTATGCAGATCATGTGGGGGTATTGTCCATAACGAGTAAAATTAGAATGTGTTATAGCCCATGCCGCCAAATAAACTGTCAAGTACACATACCGAGGATCCGATAACTCGGCAGTACCGACTAAAATACTCCATTAGTAACCAAGTACGAA
>QLPI01019279.1:0-15315 GCA_003314275.1 Chroogomphus rutilus | reverse complement strand
GTAGCTAGCCTCCCCATGGTCAATGGGACTTTCTCTGTATGGTCTGCGGGGCCCATAACCTTCATGAGATTATGAGCAGTTATGCAGTAGGATTGAAGATTTATTAGGCAGTCTAAGTTATTTATCTCCTCAGTGTAGTCAATCACTAAGATATATTCGGAAAATATACCTAAGTTATTTATCTTACAATAGAAATAAGAGAGAAATTAGCCCTGAGGCTCTGTACATAATATTATACAACTCACCTCCTCAGTGTAGTCAATCACTGAGGAGGGAAATATACGCGGGTTATGTTTCACCCACATATACCTTGTAACCAGTCCTTGACCCTATCGAAGGTTTGAGCCAAGTTACCGGTCCCTATCCAGGGAGCTGGCCACGCGCGTCGCGTCGTGCGTGGACAAGCGCCCGTAAGTAGTGTACAAGTAGTAATACAATAACTTCCTCAGTTTTGAGGATAAAAATATAGAAATAATATCGAAAATTTTAGAATTAAATTGCGCACAATATGATACCAAAATCGATACAAGAATAGAATATATTGAGTTTGTCTTCTCAGGGGTGAGATGCATTTGTGCACCCAACAAAAAGTCGCCCTCTTGGGAAGTGGGATGCCGAGCTTTGATGACCCCGAGGGATGGTACGAGGCAGCACAAAGGGTTGCTTGGGACAAAGAGGCCAACGAAGCATTCTCGGAAACCCATCGCAGCCAACCCCAGACTTCCGCCTGCTTGAATGACATAACTCCCAAACCAACTCCAGGAACACCGAGAATATCCATGTTGCCCCCACGCCTCCCAGAACCCTTCCGACAAAACCCGGCACCTTCACAGGCTACACTAAAAGAAACACCAACACCGATGGAGGTAGATTGGGCTCGAGCAAAAGGGGCTGTCATCGGAGTTTGTCACCGGTGCAGGAAGCCTGGCCACTACGTATGGGACTGCCCATTATCCTTTGACATCCGAACAATAAGCATGGAAGAAAAACTGGAGTTGCTACCAGAACTTCTAAACCTGGCAGAAAGATCGGAAGTAACGAAAAACTTGGAGGAGGTCGAAGGGTCAGAAGAAGAAAAGGAAAGAGAGGATTTTGGACTAGGCAGTGGGTGAAATGTGGGCCCCTGCTGCCTGTACATAATAGATTCTCGTGTTTGAAAGAGGAGAGTGACATGATCTCTGCATGCCCCTTCCCTGAAGAACAACCATCTAAAGATGCACAAACATTAGAGATTCCACCAAAACAATCTTGGACAAAGCTCCGAAAATGGGAGAAACAACTTCCGAAAAAATATGTAGTTGCCACCACCCCAAGTCCAAAATCTCTGGCCATCAAGGTAGAAATTCAGACAACGGATATGGCAGAAATCTGTTAGCGTCCGAGTTCGCGTCAGGTCCGAGCTGACATAAGTCAGTCTAAGTCGTGTGTTCGGAGTCGTAAGGACTTGGCTTCAACTTTAATGTTGCGCCCTCCTTGATCGTCAGTCCTTTATTTTGGAGGTTCGGAGAAGATAAGTTTTTGGAGTTCAAGAGTGAGTGGGAATACAAGTCGATATTCGAACTAAGGTATAGTACAGAAGTCTGGAGGTATTTATACATACGATCCTTATTGTAACTAATTAGGAATGATCAAGAGAACAATAAGATGAACGAAAATGGAGTACAAGAGAAATATACATTGGTGTTACAATAAGACTATTGTTCGACAAAAAAGGAAGATGTCCGAGGTCCGAGGTTAACGATGCTTGTCGGACTCGGAGGTGGCAATGTAGGCTCGGACTTGGTTCGGAGTAGGGTTCTTTCGTAGCGCCCTATATCGGATGTCTGGGATGTCGGAGTTATATCGCGGATATAACAAAATCAAGTCTGGACCCGCTCTCGTAGACTGTGGGGCCACAGGACAGTTCATGGACCAAGGATACGTAGAATGACATTGCCTCACTACTCAGAAGCTGCAAAGGGCCATCCCGGTCTACAACGTGGATGGATCACCGAACAAGGCCAGAGCCATCAGAGAAGTCGTCGATGTGATCCTCCGAGTAGATGGACACACAGAGTGTACCACCTTTGCAGTCACCAACCTGGGAAAACAAGACCTTATCCTGGGCTTCACCTGGCTGGAAGAGCACAACCCCGAGATTGACTGGCAAACTCGGAAAGTCAGCATGAGCCGATGTCTGGAGAAGTGTCATGCCTGCCAAGCGGAGGTGCAAGATGAGCACAAGAAGGAGCAGGAGCTGAGGAAACAGATCCGAGCATGTCGAAGTGGCCCATTTCCGAAGCTCCTGGAAGAAGGAGATTCAGAGGAGGAAGGTGTAGAGACGGATGAAAGGAGTGATGAGGAGGGGGACCCGCTGGATGATCTAGAGCCCGGAGACAGAGTGATGTGCGTGATGCTCCCGTCAGAAGGAGAGCATGTCCAAGTCGCCCGAACCACCTCCCAGAGATTGGCAGAGGCCCACTATAAAAATATCCGAACAGAGGTGAAAATCCCAGAGTACCTCCAAGATTTTGAAAGTGTCTTCGCCAAGGAATCCTTTGATGAACTCCCGGAGCAAAAGATCTGGGATCATGCCATTGAACTGGAGCTAGGGGCCAGTCCAGTGAACTGCAAAGTGTACCCCATGTCCCCATTAGAGCAAACCGAACTAGACACCTTCATTCAGGAGAGCCTTCGAACTGGGTGCATCCGACCTTCCAAATATCCGATGGCATCCCCAGTCTTCTTCATAAAGAAAAAAGAAGGATCCCTCCGGCTCATCCAAGACTACCGAAAGTTGAACACGATGATGGTGAAAAATTGATACCCACTCCCCCTCATTCCAGAGCTGGTCAATCAGCTCAAAGGAGCTAAGTACTTCACGAAGCTAGACGTCTGATGGGGATACAACAATGTCCAAATCAAGGAGGGAGATGAGTGGAAGGCTGCCTTTTGGACAAACCGAGGACTGTTTGAACCACTGGTGATGTTCTTTGGACTTACCAACAGTCCGGCCACTTTTCAGACAGTGATGTGTTGTGACGAAATAATATTGAGTGGCATTGTACAAATTTCCTACACTAAAACTGTAATATCTCCCCCAATCACTCCCAGATCAAGGTGCAACTTTACACCACAGTTCTACATATCATGAAGTACCTACACGAATATTTACAGGATTTTAGGAAGAGATTTTGTGTAACTCTATGTACCTGGCCCCATACCTAGCTAGCCTGTTAAGTCCGCATGTCAGGCGCTTAGCTAGTATATCCGGAAGGACTTATCCAGGTTGGCGTGGAGTCCGTGACGGGGCCGAGGACCGAAGACAGAGTCGGACGGACTACGGATGGGGATGGAGGCGCCGGGAGTTAGGGGTAGGTCGCGGATGATACAATCCGGTCGCTGAGGTGTTCGAGGTCAAAGGGACTTGGCTTCAACTTATGTGTTGCGCCCTCCTCGATCGTCTGTCTCTAATTTCGGAAAGGAGATGGGAGTTTACCGGAAATGAATCGGAAACTGGTGGAAGACTAAATCGATATTCGTACTAGCGAACAGTCTAGTCGACTGGAAGACTATATACATGCGACTATCCTTGTACTTTCTTGCCGGTCATAAAACAAGGGGAAAGGGAGTACAAGGGGTCAATATAAGAGAAAACAAGGGAGTGAGGTACGCGATGGTCCTGCGCGTCGGTTATCAAGGTAACAGAACCTTGACTTCGGAGTCTTCGGAGGTTCAGAATCGCGGAACCTCGGAATGTATGTCGGACATCTGGAAATCGGTTATTCAGGCTTGGGGCAGTTGGAAGGGTTCCAGAAACGGTGCGGGTGGTTGTGGTGCTTAATGTGGGTTTGTTTGGCGGTATGGGCTATAACATAGCCCCATGGTCCGGAACAGCAGATATTGAATGAGATACAGAAGGGGAAGAAGGGAAACGAATAGGAGGACATACAGGGGATATAGGAAGGAACTCACATGCAGAGGAACGAGAAATAGTGAAGCCGGGGTGCATATGTGCAGTCACCAAGGACAGCTGACAGGGAAACAGGAGAGGAGGACATGGGACATGGCTCAGGAAGGGAATAATTGTTGCGCACAAGAAGGGAACAAAGGGAGAAGCATTTCTATTCAATTGGCACCACTGACAGGTGTCATTTCTCTATGAAGATCATATCGGGACAACCCACAATGGGCCAACCCTGCATATGCTCCACAAGATTGATTAGTTACGGATCATACTTTCATCAGACAGTTTACATGTATAAATTAGCTGTAGTTACAAGCAGTTAACAATGGATACAAGAGATATTTTCCCCCATACCACTAGCCACTAGGCTATACTCAAATATATTCACTCGCGCTGAACCGAAGGCACAATATTACAACCGATGCCGAACCCCAGCACCGGAGTTCCAGGAAGGAGATCAAGTGTACCTAGATGCCTCGGACATCCGAACGAAGCGACCCTTGCAGAAGTTGAGCCACTGATAGTTGGTCGGACCATAGATCGGGCGCGGGCGACAATAGAGACCTGGTCTTGCTCCGACCAGAGCTGTTCGCGATACGGGCCCTAGAAGGAGTGGTGCTGGAAGGGGAAGAGCGGGAGATCGCCCGAGAACTGAAGAGGGCGCTAACTGGAGGGACACTAGAGGACGAAGTGGCGGACGCGGTGAGGAAACTCCGGGAAGCAGGAGGGAGGTCGCTGGTTTCAGCCAAATGGGCAGAGACCGACGGGTTGTTGACCTTCCGAGGCAAGGCGTACGTTCCAGACGTGGGAGGCCTCCGGCGACGGATCATAGCCCATCACCACGACTCCAAGGTAGCCGGGCATCCCAGTCATTGGAAGACCCTCGAACTCGTCTCCCGAAACTACTGGTGGCCTCACATGTCTCGGTACATCGGCAAATACACCAAGACGTGCGATCTGTGCCTATGGACAAAGGCCCAGAGACAACGACCGGTCGGGGAACTCCATCCGCTCCCGATCCCCGAGGCATGGTGGGACACCATAAGTGTAGACTTTGTAGTGGAACTCCCCGATGCACACGGATACGACGCCGTGATGAATGTGGTAGACTCGGTATCGAAACGAGCGCACTTCATACCGACTCACACGACAGTGACGGCAGCCGGAGCGGCGCGACTCTTCTTACACCACGTTTGGAAGCTGCACGGATTGCCGAGGATAGTGGTGTCCGATCGAGGAGTCCAATTCGTCCGCGAGTTCACACGGGAGCTCTACCGCCTACTGGGCATTCGCTTGGCAGCCTCTACGGCCTACCACCCGCAGACGGATGGTCAGACTGAACGAGTGAATCAAGAACTGGAGCAGTACTTGCGCCTCTTCGTTAACGAGAGGCAAGACGACTGGGATGACCTCCTACCTCTAGCCGAGTTCCAGTACAATAACCACGTTCACGCCTCGACCCGTGAGTCTCCCTTTTTGCTGGACATGGGTAGACACCCGCGAATGGGATTTGAACCGCACCAACCCCCATCGCGCCTCGAGTCTGTAAACGAGTTCAAGGAGCGGATGGAGGGGGCACTTTCGGAAGCTAAGGCAGCCCTGGTAAAGGCAAAAGACAATATGGCGACTTATTACAATCGTAGGCGCCAGCCGACACCGACATTCGTCCCGGGCGACAAGGTATACCTTGATGCTAGCGACATTCGCACCAATCGGCCGTCCAAGAAATTAGCGCATAGGCGACTTGGCCCCTATCTCGTGGAGGAACGGATAGGGTCCCACGCATATCGACTTCGTCTCCTGAAGACCTTGAGCCGTCTTCACCCGGTCTTCCCCATAGTTAAACTCACCCCGGCCCCAACGGACCCCATCCTGGGTAGGCGACAGCCCCTTCCACTGCAGCCGATCCTCATCGATGAAGAGGAACACTTCGAAGTCGAACAAGTGCTCGACAGCCGGATGAGAGCAAATCGACTACAATTCCTTATCAAATGGAAGGGTTATGGCTACAAGGAGAACTCATGGGAGAATGAAAGCAACGTCCGGGCCCCTGACCTTATCGCCGACTTCTACCGTCTACACCCGGGTGCCCCACGCTGAATCTGCACCTTGGACGCGTCCGCCTTTAGATCCCGCACCCCAGTCCTGCCCGTGGGGATCAATGCGTCGGGGACGCCGCATTATAGAAGGGGGGTAATGTCAGGGGAACCCCCAATCATGAACCCTGGCCAGCGCCAACCCGCCCGTACTCCGCACCTGCCGACCGAAGTCTGTTCGACCCACTCACGGCAGTACCGAACATACCACGCACCGAACCATCATCCCTGTTGGCGAGCACCCTTCAGAAGGGTTGGCTGTAACCCTTGGCCCCCCTTTCGTCATCCGTTCCCAGGGTCGAGGCCCTGGCGGAACTTCCCGATCGGTACGGAGGGTGATGCCCGATAGAGCGCGGAGCGCCATAGAGATGGTGCTTATATACAGTAGTCGGTGGGCGAAGGGTTCCCTAGAGTTTTCTCTTTGGATCCCCCTTCGCCAGGTAGGCTAGTCCCCATGTATTAGGTACCATACTAAATCTTTGGATCCCCCTTCGCCAGTGCGCTGCCTTAGGGTAGAACGCCTGCTTAGGTTGCCCTTACACTGCCCTTGTTTTATAGTTGGGCACTTCCTATTGTCCTATCCTTGGCCACATCTCTATTATCCTATCCTTTATTGTTCTATCCCCGTTTTACATTCCTTCATTCTAATTTTACTCATTGTGGAGAATAACCACATGCTCTGCATACCTTATTGTTCCACATTCCTTATTCCACATGTCACTTCTTAACCTATATAAGTAGGGCATGCATGTACATATTTCCTCATTCTGGGTATCGACTAGGCTTAGGCCCCTCTACCTTCTTCCCCTCTGTTAAGTCCTCGACTCAGGCCGGCATCATCAGCATCCTCCCGAGTACCTGTCTGTTGCAAATCGGTGGCATGCACGGCAAGTAGGGCGTAACGCACGAGTACGTTGAAGCCAATGCCACTACTCCTGGCCTACAGGACTTGGCCATTGTCCGCCTGACCCCTGGGCAGTACCAAAGTCCATCAGTACCCGAAGCTTGACAGCTTGTTAGAATGTCATTGCTGAGTCTCCTCAACAAACTCAGTCATTAGTCCATTGGTGATACATGGGGGTCTTTTTTTATTATCTTTCTTTGGTCAGGAGAAAATTTCTTCTGTTTCCATACCATTTACCAGATCAAGAGTGCTTTTTGGTTTGACTGGAGCTGTGAGTTTGTTAGATTCATTCTGTCCCATCTCAGCTCCATGTTGGGGGGGCACACACCAATCTTTAGGGATTGGCACAGGTATTGGAAACCCACATGGGTAACAGGTATGGATAGTGCGGGTAAGGGTCAGGGTCAGGATTTCCAACCCGGCCCAAACCCGTACCTGCAGGCGGGTTTGACATGGGTTTTTAGTCCGCATTTTGTAAGCAAAATTATTATCTAAGCCCAGCCACACCCCTGTCATATGACTGTACTCAAAATCAATATATTTTTGTATTTTAAAAATTCAGAATTTATTTAATATGCTTTGTGGCTGGTGTAATCAAGGTTTGGTGCCAACCTCGCTTATATCAGCTTGGTGTCAAACAACATACACATACCCTCCATCAGCCTGCCTACTGCACGATGCTACCAACCTTTGATGGACAGATGCTACCATATATCTAATGTTGGCCAAGTGGACTGGATGCTACCATATGATCCATCCCCAAAGTACCACCTCCAGCATCCCATGCTCATCTGGGCAGATATACTGCCCCCAAGAGCTTCATGCCATTCTCCACTTTTGGTCTTCCCCTTCGTAACCCCCAGGAAGTTGATGACAATGCCATCATCTTTACCTATGGGAGGATCTGGAGGACATTTGCAGTCCTCGTCATTGGCAAGCAGTCCCTCGACGAGGAGTCGACCCTCCTCATTTCTCTCCAATCCAACACTAAATGTCAGTCCTGAATCAACCTTCATATCGATACCAACTACAACACCAACACACTCGACACCCAAACATCGACCTTATTCACCCCAGCATCATCTTACATCACTGCTCCACCACATTCTGTCAGGGGACGACCTTCTCCGAAGCCTGATCCAAGTCCGAAGTACCATTTCAAACTCCGATCAACTCCGAGGCTAAAACATCCAGAAACCATTGAGTGGAGACGGGAACAATCTTGAAAGCATGATGACTAGAAACCTGGAGT
Source organism: Chroogomphus rutilus (assembly GCA_003314275.1). Taxonomy (NCBI): domain Eukaryota; kingdom Fungi; phylum Basidiomycota; class Agaricomycetes; order Boletales; family Gomphidiaceae; genus Chroogomphus; species Chroogomphus rutilus. Next base: position 7,117 of record QLPI01019279.1, on the reverse strand, counting down.
GAACGTCCGAGCCTCGGACTTAGTACCAGGAAGTTGGCTCTACAAACTCCGATGTATTGATTTGTAACTAGTGCACAGACCACCCACATAAAGGGTATAAAAGGGGCTCACCAGCAGCGGGATCCTTAGACTTTCCTCTTTGGATTCCCCCTGCTTAGGTGAGGACTCCATATGTATTTAGGCAGTAGTAAAACAATTAAAACCCTTTGGATTCCCCCTGCTTAGCTCGCCTCTGAGATATACCTTGGGGTTGTAAGAGGGTTGCCCTTACACATTCCACATCTTCTTCCCCACACACGACTACTACCGCATTCCTCTCCCCTCTGTCCTGCACCATCACTCAAGTCCACGACCGCTCTGTCCTGCCTGCCTTCTTTGTCACCTCATCAAACCGATTAACATTCCATGGCAGATCTTGTATGGGATCAGCCACCACAAGTTCACAATCCTTACAATTAGCTCACAAGGCGACGTGCAGCCATACATCTCGCTTGGGCTCAGGCTCAAGGGTGCAAGGCATGCAGTGACGAATGAGATGTTTTTGCTGCAGTTTTTTAAGAAAAGTATTACACGTGTGAGTATTTTCTTGACTTGACTTACCTGGGCTTGAGGTGTGCTGATCATGATATATAAGTTCCATGCATGCATCTCATATGCATGCACATATGGCGCATATGGTGTATGTGGCACATACGACACATACGGTATGTACGGCACATACGACACATACGACAGGTTGTTGACTGGTTTAATCAAGGATGCTGTGGATCATGTGGATCATATGCAGAGGCCAGGGATAGACTCAAAACTGGTATCAGCAATGTAGGGAAGTAGTTCACCTCAGTCCACATGTTACTCGCAGGACGTGGAGCGGCTGTTGCTAAGTTGTCGATTCTTGATCGGTTTAATCAAGGGACACATAGATCATATAGATCGTGTGCGGAGGCCAAGGATGGACTGGGAGCTAGCGACATGGGAAGATTTTTCAAAACTGAAGGGCTCTTGGACTCACACCATCACCATCAACCAAAATTCCCACAGTCTGACAGGCCAGTCTCTGACTTTCAGACCTGAGGAAAGGCCCAAGACAGCCAACTCTGCTTATCTTAACACCCAACCCCTTCTTTTACACCTTCCCCATACACCCTCTCACCTTCAAAACATGCCCACTGCCATGGCTGCACCTGAAACACATGGTCTTGGAGCTTTAATGCCGAACCAGGCCCTGCCTGCATGCTCTCCCACGCCGGCCCCAGACCCAGGAAACCCAGTGGTAATACTCAGCCACAAAGGCATCACAGAGACAAATAAGACAGACATCTCCGCTTTAGCCACCACCCTCAAGTTGTTCGGGGACTTCAAGTGTGGCCCTTCCTCCTGGAATGTAGGCGGCCACCCTTTACAGAGACCACAGACCAGCCTCAAACACCGACCTTCAAAATGCTGTGAAGGAACTTAAGGAGGCTATATCATCTAGCCCCTCCGCAGCAGCCCCTGCCACAGCAACAACATCATATGCCTCCACAGCCAAACGAGGCCTCATAGGGAACCCCAACCTGGCTGCTGCGCAGAAACAGAAAATGATCGCCGAGCTGCAACACAAACAAATCCTCGTTTCTCTCATAAACACCACAAAAGATGCCTTAATCCACAGCTGTACACTGGCAGTCATTACAAGGTATTGTAACGACTTGATCACAAATTACTTCAAGGTGCTCCCGAACATTAACCTCCTGACACCCCACCCTTTGAGAGGCATAACGAAGTCCACCGCAGGCAATATTACGCTTACATTCAAGACAGCAGAGGACGCAAGCCTAGCTAGAACCCATGCAGTACACTGGGTTAAGCACATTGACCCTCTTGCCACTACCCCACAGTGTTCCTATGCGGTAGTCGTACACAATGCCTCAACCGATGTCTGGTCCGAGTGGGACGGCCTTGCAGATGCCATCGAAGATATTGAATCGCGTAATGCGGACAACACGCCCGAGGGCAAACAGATTGCCAACCTAGCCTGGCTCAACAGCCCGGAAGCGCAAGAAAAGACCAAGCAAGGCCCATTGATGATAAGCTACAAGACCAAGGCGACTGCCAATGCCGCAATTACAAACGGCATTGTCATAGAAGGAATCATTTGCACCGTTAGCCTCTACATCCCAAGACCCCCCCAATGTTTCCGGTGCCAAGACTGGGGCCACCAAGCGACGGGGTGTACTGGGGAGACATGATGCGGCCGCTGCACCAGGCCACATAGTACAGCTGACCATACATGCGCCCACGACCACCCATGTCCCACAGGGCAGAGATGCCACATAGACAAGCCAAAGTGCACCAACTGTCAGGGTGAACATGCCAGTTGGAACTGAGCCTGTCTGGCTGCAAAGGCTGCTTTCGAATTGCAAGCGCGAAAAGATGAATATGCTACCAGCAAAGATGAATCCTATACTCCTTTCACTTTCGCAGATGCAGACTACACCCCGGGCAAAACCCTTAAGAGCCGCCCTCGTGTGCCCACCCCTTCCCCCTCCCACCCGTAAATCAATTACATCCCTGCTACCTCCCCTATCGCCCCCATCGTCCCCGATGCCTGAAAGTGCCCCCCACAACAAACTATGGATAAATCAACAAAAGATCATCCCCGCTATCTTATGCTTCGACAAACACACCGATGTAGCACCCCCCAACCAATGACCAAACTACAAACACCCCTCATTCCAACCTGGATCGGCTCTGGTTTTCTGCTGGCCCCCCTATCTTTGAGGGATTGGCCCTCTTGTGCCTCCCCGGCCAATATTCTTATACCCCAGTCCTTCTGATATGCTCCCCCCTTTTTTTTTTGATACTTAGACAGTGCCACAGCCATGTATATCATAGTAGTAGTGCACCATAAGCGCCTAACGCTTCGAGCACTCTAATTGAACTCTCTCTCTCTCTCTCTCTTATCAAAACTGGCATCAGTCGTATCGGAAAGTGGTTTTCAAGTGCCAGGGTAAGGCACATTTGGTGGCCAACCTCCCACATGCAATGCTCATGCACGTCGCATCGACAGCTGGCGTGGCAAAAGCAATTGTGCAGACTGGCACATGGGGCATGGACGGGGTAGTGTGCTCACGCATTTGTGCGAAGCAGTACGATAGGCTGGAGGTCACTGTGGAGGGCACCCAGGACACAAACTGTAAGTGCAGGAGCCAAATTTGCTGGTGGTTCTTAATGGCATGTCTCAGCCGGCCAACCTCCTGCATACAATGCTTGTGTGCATCGCGTCGACAGCTGACATGGCAAAAGTAATCGTGCAGACTGGCATGCAGGGCACAGACGTGGCAGTGTGCTCACACATTTGTGTGAAGCTGTATGCCGGGCTGGAGGTCACTGCGGAGGGCATCCAGGACACAAACTGTAAGTGCAGGAGCCAAATTTGCTGTGAGTTCTTAATGGCATGTCTCAGCAAATGTGATGTGGTTTAATTGTCCCAATGGTTGTGATAAGGGTTTTACTGGGGAGGTGAAAACTCTCAAAGGGGAAAATGTCACTGCCATCGATGATGTGAGGATCAATGATGTTAGTAGGCATGTGGGCTGTATGTGACCGCATACAACACCTTATGTGTGTATGTGGTATGTGCATGTCATACATGAATGCATACAAGACCTACATTGCGCGTACAGTATGTACATGTTGCTGGGTTGGCCAATCCTGAACCTGACTGCATTGGGGTTGCTGGTAGCCCTATCCTGCCTCCTGGGAAGCCCAGGTGCACTTGCCTCTGTGTGTCTGTCATCTATACCTAAGACAGATGTGTACCTGGGTGCGCCTGAGATAGGATGCTGTTTGCATTGAGGTTACTGGTAGCCCTATCCTGCCTCCTGGGAAGCCCAGGTGCACTTGCCTCTGTGTGTATGTCATCTATACCTAAGGCAGATGTATACCTGGGTGTATCTGAGGTAGGATGCTGTTTGCATTGGGGTTACTGGTAGCCCCATCCAGCCTCCTAGGAAGCCCAGGTGCACTTGCCTCTGTGCGTATGTCATCTATACCTAAGGCAGATGTGTACCTGGGTGTATCTGAGATAGGATGCTGTTTGCATTGGGGTTACTGGTAGCACCATCCTGCCTCCTGGGAAGCCCAGGTGTATTTGCCTCTGTATGTATATCGTTTATACCTAAGGCAGATGTTTACCTGGGTGCACCTGAGGTAGGGTGCTGTAGCTCAGACAACTCGAGCCCTTATGTATATTGGATCTTGGAACACACTTGGTTTAGTGAAGGATGCCGATATTGAAGCTGTATTGGGGGATGAGGTCACCGATCCTGAGGAGGAGTATATTATGGGTTGGGATACTATTAGGGGTAATATTCTATAAATTCTGAATTTTTATAATAAGAAAATATATTAAATTTCAGTATTGGGTCAATTTATACCCATTGTGGGTGGCAGGTAAGTGCAATACCTGTTGTGGGTTGTGGGTAAAAGCAATACCTGTTGAACCCGTGGGTAAGAACAATACCCATTGTAGGTCACAGGTAAATGCAATACCCATTAAACCTGCAGGTACCCATACCTGTACCCATGATAACCCGCTATCCATTGCTAAGGGTACAGGTATTCTTGGGTACTGTTAGGCCTCAGTAATGCCAAAAGTACAATCAGGAACCGACCAAGTCCTGCAGGCCAGTCATAGTGGCTTGGCTTCAACATGCTCGTGTGTTGCACCCTACTTCCTGTGTGTGCCACTGATTTAGGACAGAAGAGATGCTCGAGAGGATGTCGAGAGTGTCGGCCCAAGTATAGGACTTCTAGACAGGGGAAGGAGAGCAGGAAGGCATAAACCTAGTTGATACTCAGACTGAGGAACTATGTACATGCATTCGCTACTTATATAGGCCAAGAGGTAGAATGTGGAATAAGGGTGGCATAAGACATGGAGAAAAGAATAAGGTATGGAGACCATGTGGAGGTATTGTCTACAGTGATCTAGAATAGAACAATACGGTATAAATGAGAGTAAGACAATGAAATATGACTGATAATAAACGAGTAGGATTGTGAGAGAAAAATAGAACAATAGAGGGTGGCCGACTATAAAACAATAGGGCCACGACCGAGTGACAATGAATAGTGAATGTCCCAAGGGTAAACGGGCAAGGGGAAGGATAGGGAATAGAAGAATAATAAAGAATAGGAGGGTGGGATAGGGATAATGAACCAAATGATGAACTGAATGTACCGAGCTGAGACCATACACTGGTGAGGGATGATATGGGTAAGAGTCGATCAGTCGGTACTGCCAAGTAAATCAGAACATGGTATCGTGGACTTGACAGGTATGGGTACGGGTAGGTACAAAATACCCGGGGGTTACCCATGCCAATCACTACCAATCTTTAACATCAAGCTTGATAACTGGGGTTGCACCCTCTTCATCCACCTGCATAGAGGAGGGGAGTTTGCATGATATGGCTTGTGTTTCAACTCCCTTGATCCTCTTTGACTTGGGGAATTTGCTTTTGTGGCCTCTCATGTTTTGTCTCTTTTTAATCTTGGATGTCTTGCTCTCCTTGCTTTTCTTTTGTTCACTTCTTCACAATATCTTTTTTTCTGTCAAGATTGTTTTGAAATATCCCAAATTCAATGCACACCTGTGACTTCTGCTTTCATTCTTCTTCACAGACAGAATTGAGGAGGGCAAGAAGCAGGACTTGTTTGCCCTCAAAACCCACACCCTCCCTTGAGTCTTTTTTTCTCTTCTTCTAGGTTAGACTTGTTTAATGATAATGAGATATCAAGCAAGTACACACTGTCTCCCATTTGCTTTTTCCTGGCAAACAGCACTAGGCCCGATTATTATGTCAAAGGTTAACAATTTGGAGCAGGAGACATTTCGCTTCGGCCTCGGCAGCCAGCCTTGTTGCATATTTGAATGTTCGATGGATTCTTTCATCTGACAAAATGTTTTAAGTTTTCTCTCAGTTTATATGTATTTGCATCCATTGTAAGGTAGAAGACAAACAGTTTCCGCTACATCACGTGACTCAAGCGTGACATCCACCATTTTGCACAAGGATCTGGCAACATTGACAAAAAAATTATTCTAAGACCACAGATCAATGGTATAGAACTATATATACATAGTGTTGGTTTTACTTTTTGAAAAAAATCACTATTGCAAATGTAGTATATCCAAACTTTCAAACATCTTCCCAAAATTCATAATCATATTTTTTAAGCAGTCTGACACTGTCAAAAAATTTTTGGTCACAAAATTTTTGCACTGATGTAATCACCTATATAAGGAAATATTCCATATATAGAAATTTATTCCCACTGGTAATAGTTTTTTGGCGCTGACATAAGCACCCATATAAGGCAATATTCCATATATAGAAAGACATTCCCACAGATAAGGTAGATGACATATGGATTCCACTAAGGTCATGTGACTCAAGTGTCATATCCACCATTTTGCACAAGGATCTGGCAACATGCCAGATACTATTCTAACTGAGTTGGACAGGGCTCATATTGTATAGTATACAGTCGCGGACACTCAAAGTCCGCTTTTTTGATTCCGAGAGAATGGCTCATGTAAATATTTTAGTTTTTACAGAATCAGATTCACATTCTGAAAAGGAGTTGATTTAGCATTTTTTTAGATTTTTACCGATAATTTTAGGGGGTGGCCAAATTTTGGGACCAAATTTCCAGTGATTGGCGCGGGTATTGGAACCCCGCGGTAGCGCGAGTTGTGGCTGATGTAATCGAGGTTCAGTGCCAACCTCGCTTACATCAGCTTGGTGTCAAACACACATACCCTCCGTCGGCCTGCCCACTGCACGGGTCGTGGCTGATGTAATTGAGGTTCAGCGCCAACCTCGCTTACATCAGCTTGGTGTCAAACACACATACCCTCCATCGGCCTGCCCACTGCGCAATGCTACCAACCTTCGACGGACGGACGCTACCACATACGACGCATGCGTGTCGTACGTGAACACATACGACGTATGCGTGTCGTACGCGAACCTGTCGTATGTGTGCGCATGCGGCCGACGTTAGGTATGTTAATGAGTCAAATGTCTCATTCCCATCTGTTTCCTTTTCATCTGCAAGTGTGGAA
>QLPI01019276.1:0-18373 GCA_003314275.1 Chroogomphus rutilus | reverse complement strand
TTGGCCTTAGGACTGCTCAACGTCTGAATACTGTCACCAGCTGGGGGAATCATTTCACTGGAGTCAAGGTGGTGTTGCATTTGGGGTTGCAATGTGAGAACTTGGGCCTTAGGACTGCTAAACGTCTGAATACTGTCCTTGGGTAGTGCAGACTCTGTGTTGGATAGAGATTCGTGTGTATCCAAGATCTGGAAAACTTCAGCCTGTGGGGAAATAGAGCTGACGGTGTTTGCTTGTTCGGAAACCAGCGCTACGTCTGATACTTGGGAAGGAGGTTGCACAGCTACCTGCGACTTACTTCCTGTTTCTGGGGTGGTAGGTGCATCAGAGGTCCCTAATACAGAGTTGAGAATTCGATTGGAGGCGTCATCACTCCAGTGATCATGACCGGCGAGCAAATTGTTCAATTCTTCAAGAGCGGATAAGTGGACATCAGGAGTTGCTTCAGTTTGGTTCTGAGAAGATGTCAAGACGTCAGGGGAAACCGTGGAGGGCGAGGAGACGGGAACAAGGGTGTGGGCTTCCCGTTTTACAGGAGAAGTCAGAGTCAATGATGGCCGTACCACATTGACAAGGCTTTGTCTCTCTGTTGAAGATGGAGCCACACTCTTAATGGTTGTCAAGCCATTGGGACGACCTAGTGTAACAACGCTGTGATTTGCTTGAATCAGTTTCCTAGCCTGTGTGGGTCCAAAACCTGTGGTCAAAGCCATGTCAGGCGTGCCTTGAGTGGCCTCATTCGGAGCAACCCTTGGAGTTTCTGCGGACATAAAGATGTCAGGGAAGTGTGAGAAAAGAAAAAGTTAAGTTTTGCCTGTAACATTGGCACTTCCGCGAAAAGACATTTGACCTGGCCCAGAAGAAATCGTATAAGATACCGGGACAGAGGGCATGCTTTTAACGCCATGAGTAGAGCTTTGTGAAGTTTCCTGTGGATTGCTAGATATGTGTGCACCAAAAGATTGAGACTTGGGGTCACGGTGAGAAGGGCCAGCAGGTTGTGGCCCAACACCATGTTGTACCTAGATACCAATGAGCAAGCCACTCTACGAAATTATGATGTGGGCGATATGTAACATACCCCTGGATAGTTGTTCAAACTTGGTTGAACGATAGCGTTGAACCGACTACCAGATTGTCTACCAGCGACAGGTCCATAAGCATTAGTGGCTATAGGGCGGTTCTGTCCGGTGTTAAAGGGATAGGATGTCGGGAGGCCCTGTTGATTTGGCATCTGGTGAGGTGCATGGTATGTAGCATTGGTGGCTTGAATTTGACTCCGTTGCAAGTAATGCGATGAAGTCTGAGGGTGTGGTCCATTCGGTCCATTTGAACTAGAAATTGGAATGTTATTATGTTGCTGTTGTTCTCTATACTGGGCCTGTGGTCTGTGATGTGAATACTGCACATTCGACGATCCCTGCTGCGAAGCATTTGTGAAAGATGGCCCCGGGTGTGAAAACACCTGAGGTGAAGATATATTACTTGAAGTAAAGTTGGAGTTTGCCATAGCCGAAGATTCATTTGGAGGAGCCGTACTGCTATCAATTTCAACAATGCGGGTAGATCCATCGATTGGGGGAGAACGAATGTTTGGAAAAGGGTTTTGAGGAGGACCAATAGCAGGTAAGTACATATTGGGTACAGACTGGCCAACAGATTGAGTGGGCGCCATTCTGTCTAAAAGTAAGTACAGTGAATGATGTTAGATCGAAAGACATACGGTTGCAGTCCTAGCTCGTTGTAAATACCCATTTCCATACGCCATTCCGCGTCTTCAATTACTGCCTTCATCTGACGCAGTTCTTCCCTTTGTCGCATCCATTGCTGGACATCAAGACTCTGGTGAACAGCCAATTGATTTCGGGGATGTCCCTGACTTCCTGCACCCTGGCCGGAGCGGTCCATTCTTCGTGCAACGAAGAGAAAGAAGCACCAAGCAACTTGAGTGGATGTGACGCGACCGTGAAGGTGGCGTATGAGTGTATAGGTGGGTGCTTGTGGGCGACGCAGGAGGCCCTTTTACATTAAAAATTAGTCAAGTTTGCAACTTGACCATGATCACTATACAATTTCTGACTGTCGTTCCTGTACACTGAATGCTAATATCCATCACATCCACAATGTACATCATCAATCAGTTTTTACTTTGAGGCCAGCCCGATCCATTCATGGAACCTTATTATTATCGGTGAGGATGCCCACGAAACCTTAGACCACAATATCCGTGAAGCGGTACCATGCAGGCGGCGTCGGGAGGATCGCCTCAGTGATGGGTAGGGCCAATTCCAGCGGACTCCACAAGGACATACCAGCGCCTTTTTAGCATAGGGGTCACACTGCCCCCCCCCCAGTCTGCAAGACCTTCTCTCAGCTCTTCGAGGTTGGCAATGGGAAACTCACCTTCTAGTCATTCGCATCTTACTTCGAAAACAATGGACGCCAACACGATATCTCAGCCTAGATCCCTTAGCAGCCATGTCTCGACGGCTACAGCACCACGGTCCAACCGTACCAGAAACCTCTCTACTCCTCACGAAGATGCATCAGTGGCACCTCCGCCATATACCCCAACGGTGGATGAGCAGCCTCCACCAGTTCCCCCACACGACACAAGACATGCTAGCTCAACTGCTACCCATGTGACGCCACCTTCACATTCCCATCAACGCACAGCGTCCCGTTCTCATTCATCTCGCCCACAGCAGCCATCTCGTTCACCACGGACACAGCGAACGCTCGTAGTCTCGCCGGTCGATTCTCAAGCACCAGGCGATGGTGTCGGAGGCTTCATTCCGCCTGATAATTTACACCCTGGAAGCCATTTCACCAGATCCAACTCCGCCGCTACTAGACCGCAAGATGCCACAGCAGCGCGTACCTCTACCCACACTAGATCGTCATCTCGGACAAGTCGAGCACCTGCACAGGCTGCGAGCTCGCGGGACGGAAACGTCCCTGCCGTCCCGGCCACTCGAACAATCAATAGACGGGCTTCCAAAGAGGATCCGATGGATTTACTCCGAAAGTTTGACACCGTTATTATCGTTGACGATTCAAGTTCTATGGAGGGCGCGTTGTGGCATGAGGCTCGCGATGCCTTGGCCGGAATTGCTGAATATGCAGCCCGTTACGATGCAAATGGCATTGATCTTTATTTTCTTAATGACGCAAGAGTCGGCACTAACTTGAAGGTACCCTAATTCACATCTGCAATCTTCGTCTCTAAACCTTTCATTCAGAGTGCAGGCGATGTCCGGCGTCTTTTCGATAGCGTAACCCCTTACGGAATCACACCCACCGGCGAGAAGTTGGAAGAGTTACTATTGGACTATCTTCTAAAACTTGAATCTGCTGGCGAGGAAAAGCCTAAGCCAGTGAACTTTGTAATTTTGACTGATGGAGCGCCCAGTGAGCTTCAAAATCATGGACACGCAAGCGAGCGACTAATTCTCCGATAGCTGATGATCCAGAAAGTGTGATTGTCACTGCCGCCAAACGGCTGGACGCACAACATGCACCTATTGTAGGTATCTCCGGAACTCAAACTGAGTGAGTTGACCAACATAATTTCTAGTCGCAGGTAGGAATACAATTTGTCCAGTTGGGGTCTGATCCACAAGCAACGGAAGCCCTTCAAGATCTGGATGATGAACTTGCAAATAAACACAATATCCGTGACATGGTGGATACCACTCTGTACACAGGTCAGAGTTTGACGCCCGAACTCCTTGGCAAGATACTACTTGGTGGTATAAACCGACGAGTAGATAAGAAAGGTTTTCAGCCATTATCTTGATAAATTTGCTAAGGTTTTTTTTTTGTTCCAAAAGTTTACTTTTTACTGAATGCTTCGATTTTTATGATAAATATGGATTCTCACTGTACACCTGCACGTATTGATTATCATGTTCGCCACAATTCCCAATCTTCTAAATAGAATGCAAGTATACCAAATGTCACAGATGCGTCGCCTGCTTCGGCGGCCAATCTATCAACACTGCGTCGAACAAAACGCACTAACTGATCCAAGTCCACTCTCATACGCTCAAGACGACCAAAAAAATCACCCTCCCCGAGAGATTCAAAGGAGTTGACCAGTGCCGAGGGCTCGTCCCCTCCACGATCATCATCATCATCATCAGAATCCAAATCTTCGTCTTCTGAAGGCGGTAATGCTTCTGCAAACCCTATGACATCTAGTTTCCGTGCACGGCCTCTGCGACCTTTCCGCCGATGTTGGCGTCGCATCAGAACCAATGATTCACGCGAGATATCCAAGCTGGTGTTGCCTGCAAAAGCTGAAAGGCAGTCGGCGAATTCTAGCGTCAGATCGAGAATAGAGAGGATTGCTCGGTGAAGCTGAGAGCTCTGATGTATGGAAGGATGTATATATGAGTCAAAAGTCCAATGACCTGGGAGGTAGCTCACGTTAGGTTGTAATAAACAGCGTTCCAGTAATCGTTCTATGTGGGATCGGTGAATTATTATCATCTCGTCCAATGAAGCGGCATTTGCTAGAGATTCGTGAAATCCGAGAAGGTCTGCTTGGATGACCTACTTCCTATAAGCGAGGTCGACCAGTTAGATATATGGTTACACGCACGTTAATCATTATAAAGTTCAGCAGAGTACTACACACTTGACATCAGTCCAATGCCTCGGAAAATGTTTGGTGGATTGACACGCACTTCACGAGCCACGACAATTTCGCCCGCAGAACGTGGAAAACCTTGAGGTCGGGCATGTCATAGTTAAACACGCTTTTTAAACTTCGAATGAGAATGTGGTCCACGAGACTTTTCGCCCGCCGGATCTGCAGTAAAAAGCAAAACAACGAGGAATAGCTAACATTGTTCTCGGGTCCAAATAGATAGGCTAATGGTAACGGAACAGAATATTCAATAGCCAATCCATCGATGGCCTTCACGGTCCGGTTGATGTTGGTATCTTTGTTCCCTCGATGTGTAAATCTTACTGATTGTGCATGTATCCATGCCTGTGAGCCCAGTTGTGTCACCTCCCGAAACGCCGTGTTGAGAAAATGAAAATCATTCCAAGGCTGACGAGAGTCCATCTACAATCGCTCTCTTCAGCAAACTATATATAATCGACCAAATAATACGCACGCGACCGAATAAAATTTCACCAAATTGAGACATTGCATCGCCACGGGTCATGAGATATACGTGCTCAATTCCTTGAATGTGCTTCCATAATTGGCATTCCTTGACCAAGACTTCACGAAGCGATGACTGAACAAGGCGGCATGGAGGCAACAATGTATCAGAGATTAAATCCTCAAGTCTTCTGTCCAGACTATCCAGTGGAAGTGATTTTGTGAGAGTTTTGAAATTCATCCAGCCACGAAGCCAATCTTCACCAAGGAGGTGAATCATATTCATTGCTCTTAATAGACCCACAGCTTTGCCCGCTGCAAGAATATCGTCGGCAACATTTAATAAGAAGACGGGAAGACTGTCTTCATCAGTTGGACGTTCGCCATTCAATGTCGCAGAGATAGGTTTGCTATGGCGCTGAGGTAACGTGTAGCTGCCTTCCCAGAAATCAGGAGATCCTAAGTCCACCATCGGGTTATTGCGAATAAAAAATTCCTTTTCATCCCAGGTTGGTAGTGCTATAGCATGGTCGTCTTCGAAGCCAGCATGAACCGGTATGCCATCCCTCAACCACTTTTCTAAATTTGACCAAAGCGGCTCTGCACTTTCGCGTAACACGTCCGTAAGAGCAGTCGCGGAACTGGTATCGTTGGCTGAAGCACGAGTTTGTACAGCCTCTAATAGCGTGTTTAGAATCAAGGCAGACATCGTCGAAGGGCTGGTCCTATCTCTCCTAGACCAAATACTACGAGCGACGTCAAGAAGGTCAGCAAAAGTCCTCGCCATTTTAATGCTCGCTTCCCGCTCCAAGCTAAGCAGACTAACAACGTGTTCGGAACAGGATCTGCCTTGTTGAGCAAGGCTTATAGTTGCCTCTTTCTCAGCACACCACAGGTCGAAGTCATGCAGCTGACGTTCAGTTGCGGCAGAGAAGGCCTCAAATGTACGACACCGCCCAGCGGATGATCCGGACACAACATCCAGCACTAATTGACGAAGAGGATTCAAGGTAGAAGCAAAGGCTGCAAATGTCCGTAGAATAGATAGCTGGGAGGCTTGGGTGAGGTGAAGTATCCGTCGATCCAGTAGAACCTGACTAAATGTATGAGAGTTTTGTTGGACTAGATTCCGGAGCATACTTTGATCTCACGTCCACCCGTCATGGGCTCAAAGAGACAACTTTGGCGCCCTTGCAACATCATAAGTACCTCTCGTACAGCATCCACTTCATCTATAAAACCCTGTTTCGAGAAAAGGTCAGGCTGCACGAGCAGGACAGAAAACCCGGGAGGTAAACCTTTTCCTCATGAGATATCACAGAGTCATTCATTTCTATTCGGTGGAGTGCCGGACCTGAATAATATGTGAATTTTTAGCATATTGCGAGTCTCAGAATTAAACGTGATATCCGTACCTAGGGACGAAGGGATCCCGATATCAAACTTTCGACAACTATTAGCATCGGTGCGCCAACCCAACCGCCAATATTGTCTATCCCGGAGTGCTTCTATAATTTCTCTACTTGGCGGGATCCTGGGATGCTCATGGACCAGATCTCGACCTTCGAAAGTCTGATGTTGGAATATAGGTTGTGTTTCATCAGGTGAAAGTGGCCCTTCATTATATTGCACGTCATCCAGAAGGAATGAGTGGTCGCTGCAACTACTCTGCTCTTCCCAAGTCTCGACAGTACTTCCCTCGGGCAGTCCATATGCACCTTGCCAATGCTGGCCCTCAAATGGCTCTTCCTTGAGTATATTCTCCCATGTCAAAAGTTGCGATGGAGGAGGTGCAGGATCATGTTTTCGAGTCATTATTGTGTCCACCTGGGACAGTGTAGAGGCTGTTGGAGGACAAGAAAGTAGCAACTACGGAAGAACGTTCACAAGAAGCTGATATCAATAGCAATTAACCACCAACCAAGAAATAGAGATGACTAGGAAGTGTTGCCAACTTTATATCCATATCAAGATCATTACGTTGCGCGACGTTGTCCTTGAGCTCAGTATATTTTGAGGTCAGAGCGTTGGCAAAGTTATCTTTGACATTAATTCGGGCTTTCTCGACGTGTCCCCTGATATGCGCGTCGATTTGGGCCAAGTCGGGTACAGAAGATTGCTTCATTTGGTCAATCCGCTTTGATGCCATGGCCATGCTCTCCAGTATGTCCTCCGCGGCATGATTCTCATTCAAATTGGTTACTTGCTGCACCAAGGTCTTGAGCAAAGCGGCCAGCCGAGGCTGTTTGATGATAGAGCGCTGCGAAAGGCGAGATGTTGACCGCTGGGATGTACGAGAAACTGGCCTAATCGAAATGCTAGAACCTGGACGATGCAAGTGCGAAGGGACGCGCAATGGATCGAGTGCCATGTTGCGAACGATGTGGTCACATGTGGACGCGCCATCCCAGTGCATACCTTCAAAATGATTGCTCGCAGACTCCCCCGTCTATATAGGACTATAGCCTCGTCTGGCCCAGATATACAATTGCCACCTGGCCCTGGCCTTGACGCTCCGAAGACGTCTCCAGAGCGTAAAGCTCGCTCTTCCTCATCAAATGCGACTAAACTTTCCACATCTCCCTCGTCTTCCACAGACACATCGAAATCACGCTCCCTGTCTATCTCTTTATCACCCCCTTCCTCTACAACCACACTTCAAGGCTCAACGTCTTCTCTTTCTGATGCAAACTCACTCCCTCTGCCCCCACAGACAACCCCCCCGGTTCTAGCTCATACACATGTATCCTCTAATCCACCATTTCATACACATTCTTTTTTTTTGGTCTTGGAACGGACTTTTCCCACTCCTGTTGCTCGTGCCCTTATGCGCGCTACGCGAGGCTTGCTAGTCGATCGTATAGGGAGGGTACGAAGAGAAGGTCTTGCGTTGAAAGACCTTGACAACGTGGGCACACCCTCGTTTCCCCTGTTTTTACTGATATGATCGTGCGTCTAGCAAGCCTACCTTTTCCGTGCCGCATTGTCAGAACTTCGTGCAGAGAGTACCATGCGCACCCGGAATGAGACTGCAAAATTACAGGCATCTATGGCTGCTCTGCGGAGAGAAGTAGATGCATTGGATGGCAAGATGAAGGAAGATATCCATACACTCAAGCATGAGTGAGTCACACTCTTTCGTCAGCGTGATACTACGACCGAGGTAATCGTTGGTGCACAGAATTCAAATGGAGGTAGATAACAGGAAAAATGAGGCACGAACAGATTTGAAGAGGCAGGACATCACGGTGGAAGTGAGCGTTGCGTATTCTTTATACGACCTCCTGCTTAATCCTCCCTAATTCATAGGAATTGTTGAACAAAAATATTGTCAGCCTAGGTGATCTTCGAACCGAGATGGAGAAAGTGAAATGGGACAACATGCGACAAGCCGTTGGTGAGTTACTACTGCATGGTCATAGACTTGTCTCTCATATGTGGCTGGAAGTTTATCTCGGAATGTTTGCTCTGTTCATTGTAATCGCTATGGAGGTTAGTGGACTCTCGTCGCGACCGAATTCGACGCCTTCGCCTCCTCTTCCTCCTCCTCCTCCTCCAACATTACAAGAGAAACATTCAGGTGACGCAGAAATATCGGAAGGGAAAGAATGGGTAACATAGAAACATTTATCAAATTATGAGCTTGTTTTCCAAGGGATCTGATTTGTACAAGTAGTAAAGAGCAGAGAATCTAGTGTCAAAGCATACGCCTCCAAAAATCAAAGTAGTTCGAGGTTCTCGAGCTTCTGCCCCAGGTCTTCTGCGTCGTCCTTTGGTGGCTCTTCGTTGTCATTGACTTTGTCGTCTACAGACTCCTCACACACTTCGTTGGTCGTCTTGTCCCAAGATGCACTCGTCTCCCCCTTACTCAGCATTTCAGCTGTTTTGGCCCAGTTTGGTGCACCATCAGGGTCCTTGACCACAGTTTCATCGCCTGCAGGCTCCTTATGCATTTTGTTGGCCGTCTCATCCCAGGAAGCACTCGTCTCCCCCTTACTCCGTATTTTAGCTGTTTCGGCCCAGTTTGGCGCACCATCAGGGTCCTTGACCACAGTTTCATCCTCTGCAGGCTCTTTGTCCACTTTGTTGGCCGTGTTGTCACAGGGTGCACTCGTCTCCCCTTTACTCCGCATTTCAGCTGTTTTGGCCCAGTTTGGTGCACCATCAGGGTCCTTGACCACAGTTTCATCGTCATCATCCCAAAGCGATTTAATGATTTCCTCTTTCATATTATCCCGTTTTGCCTTCCGTTTTTCATTCTTCTTTGCGCTCTTACTGGTAGAACTACCAGATGCTGAGGTTTTGGTCTTAGAAGAGCTGCTTGGTGCTACCCAGCCCTGGATATGACCTGGGGGAAGTGCGATCCGATCCATCTGTGTCTGACGCGAACTACGAAAACGCGTGATATCCTCTCGAGGAGTATAGCCAGGACGAATCTTAATTTCTTTCCGTATGCTGTAGAATACAATCAGATTTGGGTGGCATGCTATAATATTATGTACGCACCTGCCGTCAGGACGTCGTGATTCAGGCACGACACGGTCAAGAGTCTTTGGATCGACAGAAATGCCAGAAAGAGTTTTCTCTGGAATGGGTGAAGGCGTGGTCATCGCGGACGTGAGGAGCGCCCCTCGGCAGACTCCGCTCGCCAAATAGAATTCTTTTTCTGCGCTTCCTCACTTAGCCACGATCAATATGCGCTATGCCATTCTTGTCACTGGACCGGCTGGAAGTGGGAAGAGCACGTTCTGTTCATCCCTCCTTACCCATCTACAAGCGTCGCGCCGCACGGGACATCTTATGAATCTGGATCCCGCTGCAGAATCGTTCCAGTATGAACCATCCGTCGATATTAAAGATCTAATTAGCCTGGAGGATGTGATGGGAGAGTTGGGGTATGGCCCGAATGGAGGTTTGGTGTACTGCTTTGAGTGAGTAGTTAGTGACCGCACGCTGTCGTGGTATTTGAGGATGAAGGACCGAGATGCCAAAGTCAGATATCTACTAGAGAATATGGATTGGCTAGATGAAGAGCTTGGCGAATACGAAGATGATTATTTGATCATAGACTGCCCGGGTGAGCTGAATCATGGGAAATCGAGAAACTATGTCTAACAGCAAACTTTTTTTTTTAGGACAGATTGAATTATACACGCATCACCCGTTGCTTCCATCTCTAGTCACCCATCTTTCAAGAATTGGTTTCCGAACATGCGGGGTATACATGTTGGAGTCTCAATTCATAGAAGATCGCTACAAGTTTTTCAGGTTTGTTTGTTTGTTCTTCATTTCGGAGACTCTTGGCCATGCATTTATTACCCCTTTAAAGTGGAGTCTTGTCTGCAATGTCCGCGATGGTCAACTTTGAGATCCCGTGGATCAATATTCTTTCAAAAATGGACCTTGTGACTGTTACTGGCTCAGAAGACTCGGGGTCCGGAAGAAATGGTATACGTGGGCGAAGAGACATCGCTCGGTAAGTGGTTCTGGTCCTCTCTAGTCACTCGAGGACTTACTGGATCCATGCAGTTACCTCGAGCCTGATCCTATGCTACTTGGATCAACTAACGAAATTGATACATCCAACCCACGTTTTCACACCCTAAATCAGGCGATCGTTCAGTTGGTAAACCTCCTAACCTACCTTGCATTTTCATATATATACTTATATACATCCATAACAGATCGAAGACCATCCCTTAGTTCAATTCCTTCCTCTAGATCTCACTTCCACAGATTCATTGGAAACTGTACTCAGTCACATAGATCACACGATCCAGTATGGAGAGGATGAGGAGCCAAAAGAGGTATGTATTTAAACATCAATTACACCGAGTGTTTGACGGTTTGATGATTTCATATAGCCTAAGGACATGGATGAGGGTGACTTTGTGACTGATGATATGGAATAACCCTTGGAATGTATTTTACATGTAACAGAAGATAATGCAACCGTGGGGATTTTTTCTCGATATATGCTAGCGAAACTTCATGGGATGTGTGCTTTCGTTAATTGTTACATTGTTCAACGTCGTAAACCATTGTTAGCCCTCCCAAAACTACTGCTCAAAGCGTATACACCGTACTCTGAGACCCGTGTCTCCCATAGTCAGCAGTAGTGTAGTGTTGCGTAGAATGATGTTCTTGGGGTCCAAATCCCCACCGTTTGACATGCACACACTTGCCAATGTGTGTACTAGAGCGCCATGGGCCCAAGCCAAAAAGTCGCCGAATGCGGGTGGACAAAGGAATGTATTCATCGCGATAAGATACACCAGCCTGATGTAATGATGAAATGAGGTTTGTATCTCGGATCTTGCATGACTACGAATACGCACAACTACAGGTATTGCTTGTCCTCTATGCCCCTCGGCGCGATATCTGTTACTGGTGCCAGTGGAAACATACGAGGGCATTTGATGTCCAAGGTCACGACTCGATGCCACAACAATGTTCGGAGCATGCCTAGAATGGCCGTGATGGGATTGATGATAATCTCGACCACCTATTACATATCGAGGCGTTCCACTGCTATACACGACTTGGGACGCCGGGTAGCTGTTACGGCTGTTACGGCTGTTATGGCTGTGGTGGCTGTTATGGCTGTTATGGCTATTATAGCTGTCGCGACGACGAGGAGCATATGTTACGGGTTGCTGGGAGTTGTAATGGCGATAGTTCGGATCGTAACCGTTACCATAATTCTGACCATAGTTTCGACTGTAGGTTTGCCCATAGTCTCGACGAGAGTTCTGGCCACCGTAGCCAACAGTAGAGTAACGAGGACGCCGTGAGTAGTCATCGACATAAGACATGATGAATGGACAGCGAATAGAAGCAAAACAGATAAGGTATCATTTTATATCAAGCCTGGGCTAAGGGGAGGCATCCATTGGAATAATGAAGGAACGTTGCTGTGAAGGTTGATACACACGATGTCACGCAGAACTGCTTTGGAGTGATCACATTAATAGCAGCCAACGAGCGCGCATCCACATCTAGCGAGTTGTCCCAGCGTTGGTTAGCGTATCTAGATACTGAGGTCAGAGTTTGTTCAACTTGCAATATGCTGTGCGAGAGTCCTAAGAAGGTTCGATGAGTAAGCATGGCACCTGTCTGTCTTTGGAACTGGCAGTCCGATGACTCTTACTCGAACGCAGTTCCAACAAGCTTGCCAAGCATTTATTCGCAAGTATGACGATGAAACTGAACACTCCGTGAATGAGTTTACCAGCCGCTGTAAACAGGGCTGGCAGTGGCACCAGCATTCTGTGCGCGACATGGACTGCTGTAGCATCTCATCCCCTGAGCTTAAGGTGTTCTCTGTAGATTGTACCTGGGCTAGGCTATATGGCTCGAGAGGGTTATGCATCAAGACGAAAATCCACCGCTGATTCTGAATCTCTGTCTGCAGAATTACCCTCGGAGGTGTTGGAGGAGGATGACGATGCAACCTTACGACTGCAGCTGCAGACACCATCCTGTGAAACACTCGTCGCCCAACACTATATCGTTTACTCGCCCACCTTCCAGGTGCCTGCTTTTTACTTCACAGTCCATGATAGGAGTGCGTTGCAATCATTGTAATTCTCTGGCTGTTCTCATTCATCGCATCCGTCAGACGGGTCACCTTTGCCTCTCTATGACATGATCAGAACCTCCCTGTTTCGTCCTCACATATTTCCACAAAACGTCAACACTGCATCGCATGGGATCTCGATGCACGATTCGAACTTCCCCTTACTTTCTCAAGGTGAACATCCCGTACTAGGAACTCCTTGCTGGTACTTTCACCCGTGTGAAACATCTGTCGCTGTGACTGAGCTCCTAGAAGCAGGAGACGAAGGAGAGATTGCCCAGGATAAAAAGTTGCTGCGCTGGATGGAGGCATGGTTCTTGGTGCTAACTAGCGCTGTGGATATACGATGAACGCTGAGAACCTCTCGTGCAATTGAAATAGATTTTAATTAAGTCAGTGTCATGTACAGCATGGTGCCAATAATTTCGTCTATCGGGGATCAGCTATCACCCCTAGGTCTCCAATCTCTTATTCTGGCGGTGGCACATTTAAACCGGCTTGAATCGCTGGGCGAGTATTAATGCGATCTACCCATGCCTGCACGTGGAGGTTGATTATTATGCCTCGGGTTAAGGTATTAGTTCTTACCTTGACACTCGGGTATTCATCCAACTCCAGCTCGAGGTAATTATGCAGCCTCACCCTTCGGACCATTTTATGAGCAGGACAACTCTCTCTTAGGTCACAATTGGACTTACCATGTAAAGGTGTTGATATCGGCAATGGTATAGGTGCCTTTTCCCGGTCCGACGAGATAGTCACGATCTTTAAGTTGGATTTCTAAGACATTGAACAGACGTTTTGCCTCGTCGACGAATCCTAAAGTCACTGAGTTTCGTATTTTCCTCGCGGATTGAAAGAACTAGGCGTACTGTTAATGGCATAAGGACTATTCACAAACTTGATTAGTCACAGTATTTACTGGAATTGAAAAGGTGCGTACAGTTTCTCTGGAGCATTCTTGAAGTGGGCAGCTAATAAATGTTATTCCATTGGAGCTTTCTAATGCAGAGCCGAGCATACCTTGTCCCATATTAGGGGATATTCCCCCAATCTTTTACGGCGTCAGTTGCGAGCCTGATGAAACCTGTTTAAAACTGGCTCACGGCGAAGAAAAGCCATTGCAAAATCTCGCTTTGGTGATCCAAGTCATTGGAATAGAACTTGTTGTCCTTGTCGTAGTGCTGCACCAAATATAAAAGTATTGCGGAAGATTCAAAGACCTTGAAGTTATTTCGCGAACGGTCAACAAGCGCTGGAATGCGTCCTAGCAAATTACATGAAAGGTGATCCAAGATTGGAAAAAAAAAAAGGGATACCGTTTGGATTGATCTTGATAAACCAATCTTCCTTCTGTTCTTTCTTGGACAAGGAAATAGCCTGATAGTCGTATAAGTCGACCCCATACGCAATTCTCAGCTCTTCCAGGAGAATTGATGCTTTGGCACCATTGGGAGTTCGTGCAGTATAGAGGAGTAAAGGTTTCTGAGACATGTCAGTGACTGTGTGGCTAGCGAAGTATGTTTCTACGGCTGTTATTCTGTGGATTTTATATGATAGTGCATGCAACCTGTTTAGTCACGGATCATGGGTTCCTATTTCACTGGGGTAGTCGCATCTGTCATACTTTTGCTAGTAGTTGTAAGCCACAGGCTATCTTTATAATATCACATCGACATCAAGAGCGGCTGGGGGGGTGATTAGTAATTCCGACGCAGCCATCTAAAGCTGGCAGAACGTTGTTATTAAGTCGACCAGAAGCGGGTGTGCAAACTGATTTCATTTAGTGCCGTCTTTCTATGATTCGCTATGCAGTTGGCGATATGTCATGCCCAATGTGAAATCGAAAAAAGTATTGATTGATCTCTGACGTCTGTGTGGAGTACTTTTGTCGTGAATGGTTATGAGAACTGCTCTCGTCAAAGGATTCACGTAAAGGACGCGTCGTCCCAAATGGACCGATTTCCCTGCGATCACGGCGTTGGTAATTCTATGCAACTTACGAATATATGAGCGATGCTGACCGACGGAGCAAGTCATTCTGATGTTGCCTCTTGACGTGTACTACGTGGAGGGGCTGGCTCGGCATCGATTGGGGCAACATTGCCTATAGTTGGCTTGCCTCTAAAACGCTTTCGCATATCTAACTGCGTCTCATGAGACATGTCATTCAGAGGACAGCAATGCTATACATACCTGACTTCGTTTGCAGTCAAAGACCGCTCTCCGCAAGGATTTGCATTGCTGGGGCAATTCATCTATGTGCTCTCGCAAACAAACGGAGGGAAGCATCTTCTCCTTGAGGACACAGTCTGAATGTAGCAGACATTCCTTCAGCGCCGCTAGCAGGGGCTCGCAAGACATGCTGAGCCACAGTAAGGGTTGGGCGCTACTGTTCTGGTTGATTTATGCCGCTCCCCACCTGCGCACGCATTCCGCACAGGTCCCTCATATCTCTCACCGGTGCACATGCAACCCAATTTTTGAACGGTATCCTTACTTTAGGACCGCCTGTCCCTCCAAAAGGAGGTTTCTTCACTGCTTTTCTGCACGCTCAGGTTTGCTGTACCAGAATGCTAGCCAATAATCCCTGAAATTCAATTCACCCAGGGAAGGGTACTATATGATTCTTTCGTTTACCGTCAACCAGACTCTCAAAAGGCCGAGGAAGGTTATGTGATAGAACATGACTCGCGACCGTCTTCTGCTCCACCTCTGCTGGATCTGCTCAAACGTTACGTGCTTCGCTCAAAAGTCAAAGTCAAGGACGTCAGCGACCAATGGGATGTCTGGGCTGCTTGGGGTACTGATACTGGGCCTGATGATAGAAAATGGCATTGGTCTCGAAGTGGTGCCGTTGAACCAGTGTGGCCCCCTGACGCATGTCCATGGGGCAGTCATGGTTTTTCTATCCTAGACCGGAGAGCTCATGGTATGGGAAAACGTCTATTAGTACGAAAAGGAGACATGCGTAGGTCAATCCGCCAATTAATGCCAGGGACGCTCATATGCAATCACCAATAGCCCTCGAGGCGTCGAGTCATAATTTGGCCACCTCAGATGCATATACAGTTCACCGCATATTGAATGGGGTTCCAGAGGGTATTATAGACATTCCTCCACTTCAAGCATTTCCGATGGAGTCAAACTTGGACGTGATGGGTGCCAGTGAGTATTTTTATCGCTACAAGAACCCTCTATTGACACCGTCATTCTCTCACTCTGTAGTCGATTTTCGAAAAGGGTGTTATGTGGGTCAAGAGCTCACTGTGCGAACATATCATACTGGCGTTGTGAGAAAACGAATACTACCTGTAGAAATCCAGCCTACCAATGAGACCAAAGAGTGAGCATCATCACTGGGTGAGACTCGCGTCGCTGACAGTGCATGTTAGCTACACTCAAAGAGTTGTAGCCAACCCTGAATCACAGCCTACTGCTTTCACGCCAGGCTTGAATATTCGCCCAGTCGCGCTGATGACGCCCGAAGGAGCACCTCGCGCAAGAGGGACAGGGAAGCTCCTCAGCTCCATAGGCAACCTTGGCCTAGCTCTGCTCAGGTTGGAGCATGTAGAAAGTGCTAGTCGAGGCCTTGTGACATTGGAGTTGGAAGATGGCGAAGAAGGGAACAGATGGCGTGTTATACACTCTTGGCCTAGTGGTTGGCCAAACCCTGATATGAATGAAGTTGATTAAGTAAATTCCTTGAAAACTACCTCTGGACTCGAAATGCCCTATGACGTCAGTAAATAAGCGCCAGCCACTTGAGATTCATGGAAACGCAGGTTCTTGAAGCAAACGAAAAACACAAAAATGCATTAGACGAACACATACGGAACCTACGAGCAGAACTCGATAGTGTGAACAAGCTCATTGTTCGTCTTATTTTCGTTCCCTCGCTTCAGAATCTCAACCACAATACCAGGCCGCTGTAGAAAACCTCTCCGATGACAACCTTCAGGAGGATCATGGAGACAAATGGTGTCTACATGCAGATGGTGCGCTCAAACCGATCAATATTATAGATCGCACTCAGATCTTGAACGAGGTTTGTATAAATTGTCGATGTCATACAAATACTCTAATCGAATGTGACTTCAGAGATCCCCATTCTTCACCGAGGCCCTCCGCAGAGAACGTTACGGCAGATGTTTAGCCCCTAACCCTTGTTCGTGTCGGCCTTTTCCATTTCTTCCTGGTGCTTATATAGATTATTTCAAAGTTAGTGTGTCGGAAAAGACATCTCTCCAGAAAGCTATTGTGAAAGAGAACAAGCGCATTACTGCTTTACGAGCTCAACAATTGTTCGTGAGCACTATCTTTGATGTATATATGTCGCTCACTCGGATCTAGGGGACAAAATGCTTTTGAAGAGATTTCGAATCATGGCAATCATAGTTTTTTGGACAACGTAGAAGGAATAAATTGGGAATATATCGCACGTGAGGTGTGTCGGTTGACTATTCGTTCCTCCAGAATTTGTGCATAAACAGCATTGCCAGGTGTCAGCGTCGAGCAATTCAGCACGTTCTGCTCAAGAGTGTAAAATACAATGGCTGGGACACCAACATCCCAAAATCAACTCTCAGCGTTGGAGCGATGACGAAGAGAGTCGTCTTCTTGATCTTGTCCAGTCAAAGCGAGAATCTGGGCCTCTCGACTGGCAAGAAATCTCCACCCTGCTAGAGGTACATCCATATTCACTTTGTTTTCTTCGCTTGAGGTATATTGACACATGAATAAAGACAAACCGCACTCCCTTAGATTGTATCAAACATTTTCAGGCCAGCACTCGCCATATTATTCGCTGGACAAAGGCTCAAGATGATAAACTCTACGAGGCTGTCGAGAAGTATGGCCTTAACAATTGGGTACCAGGTTTGCGTTCCTTTGTTTCTATAGATTAGCCCAGCTGATACCTATCTCTCATGGAGTTGCCGCTTCAATTTCCCCCTATATATCGGCCAATCAGTGCCAGATACGTTATGAACGCTCTCTTAAGCCAGAGATCAAGCGAGGTCGTTTCACTGCAGTGGAGGACGAGCTCCTTCTGAAGGCGATTGAGGTGCATGGAACAGATTGGACGAAGGTCGCACTAGCCGTTCCTGGTCGGACTAACGCTCAATGTCGGGGACGATACACAAGCCATCTGAACTTCAATGCCAAGGAATCTTGGGATGCTAAAGAAGATAGCAAGCTAACAGCGGCCGCCCGTAAGTATGGAGAGCAATGGGACAAGGTGCGTGAAGAGATGGGTGCCACCAGACCACAAAAACAGGTGAGTACTGGTAATATCAACGTTTTCTTGCAAATGATAGAATAATTCGTTCTTCGTGACTCTAGTATGCGTCTCGCTATCGCATACTCGTCCGTTTAGAAGCAAGAAATAGGGAGTGTCTGGACCTTCCTCAACCCTCATCAGTTTCCCTACCTTCGGCTTCGCAGATTAGCATAGAGACTAGGCCTTGTACTGGTGAAGCAACCACCAGCCAAGCGATCACCTTGCATAACGAGCCTGGGGGACCTGAGAGTTCCACCGAACCACCCAACAACGACGCAACTGGCACGAATCCGGAAACGACTGGTGAAGAAACGTCCAACTGCATTGTAGCCCCTGTCGAAACGGGAGGCGAACTTGACACAAGACAAAAGAAGACAGGCACGAATCCGGAAAC